>WNWK01024608.1:0-29510 GCA_009830355.1 Cherax destructor
CAACTCCCAACTAATTTGACCCATTTCCTAGCTATTTCATTTCAAACAAATTCTGGTCTGAAACTGACCAATATCATCTCTGTTTCACAATAAGTCTTCCATTCTATTAATTGATAACAAAAAAACAATAAAACCCCTCCCAAAAAAATGCCTCAAAGTCGCTATTTTCAACTACTGGTAAACACAAGATCAGAGATTACAGTTCCCATCATCACCACATGGGGCAGGCTTTTTTTTTTAAACAATACACACCAGGTGCACACCATCTTATGTCTGGTAAAACTTTAAGCTACAGCATATTTGGGGCCGTGATTCAGAATTAGATTCTTTGAGCAAAACTAGCATCAATAACGTAGATCAATGTGGGTGACAACAACTGGTCAAATCTGCCACTTACCATACCCATTCACGAGCCTTCTGCGTGAGCGTAATATCCTTCCCAAGCAATGATACCAATAAATGCACCAATACTCACCCTGCTACCATATCTATAGAATGCCCACTTCCTGAAAGTATTAAATATAGACAAATTAAAACATAATATAATGAAGCTTGGACATAAAAGTAACATTATGGTGCAAAATATCCTGCACGTAGAAGAAAGGCTCTTGACATGTTTTGGTCCGACTTAGACCATTTACAAAGTCACACGTCGACCGAAACGCGTCGTAAGCTCCTCTTCCATGTGCAGGTTATTTGTGTATTGTTCCAGTCACAGTGTTGTCTCTTTTTGTTCTCTTAACAATACAGTAACTCTCTCTTCCATAGTCCAAAGCAATTTAAATATATATCACTTAGTACTGTACTGTATTAATCCTGAACCAAGTGTTGTACTGTATTTACTCTTTCACTGTCGAGACCCCTGTTCACAAACTTCCTCTCAGTGTTGAATTTAAAAAAAAAAAAAAATCTTACGAAATGAACTTTTTCTGATGGTAATGACACCAAAAGTACGAAATTTTATAATAAACTTATGGAATTACACTCTCGCAAAGTTAGCGGTCTTGGTGATATTTACGCATTGGTGATTTTGCCCAATTTGAGCCCTAATTTCGGCCAATTCCATTGTTCCAGTCGACTAAACTCATAGCTATTTCACTAGAACTCCTTTTGTTCTATCGACTGAGTACAAGAAACTGCCCATTTACCGATTTCAACTACCCAATAAAGTGTTCAGAAATTTGTAATTTGACCGATTTCATACACAATTCAAGGAACATCAATTTCAAAATAGGGTCCAGAATTAACACTGCAAACATTCCGAGCACTAAAATAACATTTTCTCTGTTCATTAGTCACGTCTCCTGGCCCCTCTTATATTACACTTGCTTTCCATTTTGAATTTTTATTCACATAAAAAATAGAAGATTTACTGTTATGCAGACTACTGCATTATTGTAAAAATAGTATAAATAATATCAGTGCATTTGTGAAAGTATATTAGACCCACCAGTTGACGTGTATTGGACGCCTGGTCACAGACCGGGCCGCGGGGGCGTTGACCCCTGGAACTTTCTCCAGGTAAACTCCAGGTGACGTGATTTGTTTACTCTTGAACAGGGCAAAATCGAACATTTCTGCTGCTTTGAGCTCAATTTCAAGGTACATTTATTCCAAAAACCATCCAAAATCATCTTTACTTCTGTAATATATCTTCCATTCTATCAAATGAGACCAAGAAAATGAGAATACAACCATAAATACTATATGAAAATACACTGCAAAGTCGCTGTTTTAAACGAAAAACGCGGTCAGTTTTTTTTCTCATTATGCACTGCGTGTTCATGTTTTTTTTTTATACTGCACACAATGACCACTCAGACCCATTCTCTCATATGTAGGCCTACCAGCTTCGTTCCGCAAGATTGGAAGCTGCTAGAATCTTGTCGTACTATTACAGGACCGACAGTGAAAGGGTTAATACTGAACCACATGCATCTACATGTATTCTACACTGGCTAACAAGAAATAACACATATTACATTAATACCAATATTAGATACAGTAGGGCCCCACTTACGGCATGTCACCTTATGGCCTTCTGCTAATACGGGGATTTCAAATTTTGATCAAACTTGCTATACGGCGAGCGGTTTGTTTACATTCTCCGTGAGCACATCTCTATTATGTCCAGAAATTTTCCAAAATTTCACGTGTTTTAAAGTTATTGCATATTTTATATGTACTCTGATAATTATACATAAAACTACTCACTGTCAAGAACATCCATACTTATTATTGTGCCTACTACAAACATAGAACACTACACTCAAACTTCTCCTCACCAACCTTAACAGGACGCATGACCATAACACTAGACACAGATCACTTTTTGATGCACCCTGTGTCCATATCACACTGTGTAAAAACTCTATGCACATAAAGGGGCCCAAAATTTGGAATTCATTACCAGTAAATACTAAAGTAATCCAGTCTGAACATCAATTTAAGACTTCTCAAAAACCACATACAGTGGACCCTCGGTTAACGAATACCCCGGAAATCGTGCAATTATGTAAGTATAATTTTGTAAGTTCTTGTGGAACTGTATTTTTGGGGGTCTGAAATAGACTAACCTACGTGAAATTTTTCCTTAAGGGAGTAAATTCGTTCGGTAATGGCACTTGAGCAGACTTCAGGAGTGAAGTTTTTACGAAACTCGGGGGTCCACTGTACTCACTTTCAACAATGCACAATGATATATTCCCATAATATAATTTAAATATTTAATATTACAAAACAATACAATTTTATTTCTTTGCTCGTGTACATAGGTTTACATTACAATCATAAATTGAAGTGAAAGGAGAGCCTCTGGCATGCCTTGGCATTAGGGGCAGCATTAGGGGCAGTCTCGCTCATAATCAACACCCTTAAAAACAAAGCAGGAGACAAACAGCTTACCACCCTTTATGTACTAAAAAGCTACACATGTACTGTCACCAATTATAGCAGCATTATTCAATAAATCCATTGAATCTTCTACCTTCCCATCAATTCTCAAAATAGCTAGGGTCACCCCGATCCACAAAGGAGGTGACCAAACTGACTTGAACAATTATAGACCAATCTCAAATTTACCACTGCTTTCTAAAATCTTCGAAAATTAATTCATAAACAGATCTATTCCTACCTCGTCTCACACAATGTACTAAACCCCTGTCAATTTGGATTCAGGACCAACAAGAGCACAAACGATGCTATAACACACATTTTTTTTTTTTTTTTTTTCAACAAGTCGGCCGTCTCCCACCGAGGCAGGGTGACCCAAAAGAAAGAAAATCCCCAAAAGAAAAAAACTTTATCATCATTCAACACTTTCACCACTCATACATAATCACTGTCTTTGCAGAGGAGCTCAGATACTACAGCTGAGAAAAGTCCCTCCCAGCTGTCAAACCTCAGACCCCTCCTTTAAAGTGCAGGCATTGTACTTCCCATTTCCAGGACTCAAGTCCAACTAAATCAGTAACTGGTTTCCTGAATCCCTTACACAATGTTACCCTGCTCACACTCCAACAGATCGTCATGTCCCAAAACCATTCGTCTCCATTCACTCCTATCTAACACGCCACACATGACTTTGCTGGAAGTCCCAAGCCCTCGCCCACAAAACCTCCTTTACCCCTTCCCTCCAACTTTTCTAGGACGACCCCTACCCGCCTTCCTTCCCTACAGATTTATACGCTCCAAGTCATTCTACTTTGATCCATTCTCTCTAAATGACCAAACCACCTCAACAACCCTCTTCAGCCCTCTGACAAATACTTTTAGTAACTCCACACCTTCCCCCTAATTTCCCCATTCCGAATTTTCTGCATAATATTTACACCACACATTGCCCTTAGACAGGACATCTCCACTGCCTCCAGCCTCCTCCCGCTGCAGCATTTGCAACCATGCTTCACACCCATATAAGAGTGTTGGTACCACTATACTTTCGTACATTCCCTTCTTTTGCCTCCATGGATAACGTTTTTGTCTCCACAGATACCTCAATGCACCACTCACCTTTTTTCCTTCACTCGTCCACAACACATGTTAGAGTTAATATACACCGCACTTGAGAAGAAAGAAGTCCGTTGGGAATCTTCATAGACCTACGCAAAGCATTTGATACAGTCGACCATGATTTATGCTCACAAAATTAGCACACTATGGTTAGGGGCACCCACTCAACTACCTAAAGTTACCTTAGCAACAGAAGCCAATAGTGTACACAAATGGAGATAACTCTTCCACACAACAAATTACAGTTGGGTCCCTCAAGAAAGTGTCCTGGGGCCACTCCTATTCCTCATTTACATAAACGACCTACCGAATGCATCACAACTACTCAAACCCATATTTTTGCAGATGACCAACATATGTCTTCTCTCACCCAAATCCAGTCATACTAGCCAACACTGTTAATGCCGAATTACAGAAAATATCAACATGGATGAAGACAAAAAGCTTACTCTCAATACTGACAAGACCTACTTCATTCAGTTTGGAAACAAAGCCACAAATGTTCCACTTAACATAACGCTAATAGTTCACCCATCAAAGACTCACAGAGGGAAAATTCCTAGGAATCCACCTTGACAGTAGTCTTAAATTCCAAACACACATACAACAAATTTCCAAGAAAATCTCAAAGACAGTAGGTATATTATGAAGATACACTATTATGTGCCACAACCAGCTCTCCTTGCACTATATCATTCCTTATCTACCCTTATCTCACCTATGGAATCTGTGCATGGGGCTCAACAACATTAAATCACCTTAGACCACTCATAACCCAGCAAAAGGCTGCAGTCAGGATGATAACAAATTCCCACTCTAGACAGCATACTCCACCTATATTCAAAACTTTAAAACTACTCACCAAAAAACATTCATACCTATTCATGTGCCTACTACATACATAAAACTCTACATGCTAATATCAACCCTCCGCTCAAAATTCTCCACAACAACTTTAATAGGTCCCACGACCACAACACAAGACACAGATCACTTTTGACATACCCCGAGTCCTTACCAACCAATGTAAAAATTCTATGCACATAAAGGGCCCCAGAATCGAATTCATTACCAGTAAATATTAAGTTAACCTTGTCTGAAAATCAATTTAAGACTTCTTAAAAATCACCTACTCACCCTATACTAAATAATCATACTGTAACAACTTTCAAACCCAATGTTATTTTCCTTAAGATAATCTCAGTTTTATATTGTCATCCTCCTTAACAATTGTTGCAATTTCATATCATCATATTGTCATTTTAATAGTATAGTATCATCATATGTAATTTTAAATAAAATATATAACTAGAAGAAACTCAATAAATTTCTCTAGTATTGTTATTTTACTAGTATAGCATCAACATATTGTAATTTGAAATAAAATATACAACTAAAATAAACTCAATCAATTTCTCTAGTATTATGTTCATAGTGAATAAGTCTTTAGACTAAGCTGCCCCTAATGCCATGGCATGCCAGTGGCTCTCCTTGCATTACAGTTTTATAATTGTAACTACCATTACCTATGTATACTTGTAACTTGCAACGAAATATAAATATTATATTATTATTATTATTTGATAGATTGATGGGAATTTGATTTGCTTAAACATTGGGCAGATTACAATATGATGATAGTATTTCATTTGGCAAATTATAATATGGTGACACTACATTGCAGCAAGTGTTTAGTAAAAATTGAAATTATTTTTGGGAAAATGACATTAAGTATTTTTTTAAAGTAATTTACAGAATGCATATTTAGTTTATGATGAGTAGGTGGTAATATTACAATGTTATAATAGTACAAATTGAGATTATCTTATAGGAAAAATACTGAGCATTTTGAAAGTAATATTGTACATAATAATAATAAAATGGAATTATCTTATAGGAGAAATAACAATGATGTATTTTGAGTATGAGTATTTAGGTAAGGGTGAGTAGGTGGTTTTTGAGTAGAGTCTTAAAATGATTCTCAGAGAAGGTTTTTTTTGTATTTTCTGGTAATGAGTTCCAGAATCTGGGGCCCTTTATGTGCATTGAATTTTTACATAGGTTGCTATGGATGCGGGGTACATCAAAATGTGATCTGTTTCTTGTGTTATGGTCATGGGTCCTATTAAGGTTGGTGAGGAGAATTTTGAGTGGAGGGTTTATATTAGAATGTAGAGTTCTATGAATGTAATAGGCACAATTATAAGTGTGAATGTTCTTTATGGTGAGTAGTTTTAGGCTTTTGAATATTGGTGGAGTATGCTGTCTAGAGTGGGAATTTGTTATCATTCTGACTGCAGCCTTTTGCTGGGTTATGAGTGGTCTAAGGTGATTTAATGTTGTATATCCCCATGCACAGATTC
This sequence comes from Cherax destructor, assembly GCA_009830355.1. Lineage (NCBI taxonomy): Eukaryota > Metazoa > Arthropoda > Malacostraca > Decapoda > Parastacidae > Cherax > Cherax destructor. The sequence continues at coordinate 6,375 of WNWK01024608.1, forward strand.
CATAAGTGAGATAAGGGTAGATGAGTGAGTGGTATAGTGCAAGGAGAGCTGGTTGAGGTACATAGTAGCGTATCTTAGATAATATGCCTACTGTCTTTGAGATTTTCTTGGAAATTTGTTGTATATGTGTTTGGAATTTAAGGCTGCTGTCAATGTGTATACCTAGGAATTTTCCCTCTGTGAGTCTTGTGATGGGTGAACCGTTTAGTGTTATGTTTAGTGGAACATTTTTACCTCTGTTTCCAAACTGTATAAAGTAGGTCTTGTCAGTATTTAGAGTCAGTTTATTGGTCGTCATCCATGTTGATATTTTCTGTAATTGTGCATTAACAGTATTGGCCAATATGACTGGATTAGGGTGAGAGAAAACATATGTTGTGTCATCTGCAAATAAAATGGGTTTGAGTAGTTGAGATGCATTAGGTAGGTCATTGATGTAAATGAGAAATAAGAGTGGACCCAGTACACTACCTTGAGGGACTCCGACTGAAATTTGTTGTGTTAAAGAGTTCGCTCCATTAGTATACACATATTGGCTTCTGTTACTGAGGTAAGAATTTATGTAGTTGAGCGAGTGCTCTCTTATACCGTAGTGTGCTAGTTTTGTAAGCAGTAAATCATGATCGACTGTATCAAATGCTTTTCGTAGATCAATGAAGATTCCCAGTGGAACTTCTTTCTTCTCAAGTGCTGTGTATATTAACTCTAGCATGTGTATAATGGCATCATTTGTGTTTTTGTTGGTTCTGAATCCAAACTGACTGGGGTTGAGTACATTGTGTGAGATGAGATAGGAATAGATCTGCCTATGAATTAATTTTTCAAAGATTTTTGAGAGGAGTGGTAAATTAGATATTGGTCTATAATTATTTAAGTCTGTTTGATCATCTCCTTTATGGATCGGGTGACCCTTGCTGTTTTGAGAATTGATGGGAATGTGGAGGTTTCGATGGATTTATTGAAGAATGTTGCAATAATTGGTGACAGTACCTGTGAAGCTTTTTTGTACATAAAAGATGGTAGGCTATATATGTCTCCTGCCATGTTTTTAAGGGTGTTGATTATAAGCGAGACTTCTATTGGGTTGGTAGGAGCTAGGAATAGTGTATTAGGGTAGGTGTTGGTGAGGTAGTCTGTAGGACGTGTGTTCGTGCTTGGGATTTTACTCTCTAGATTCTTTCCTATGGTGGAGAAGAAAACATTAAGTTTGTTTGCTGTCTCAGTTGGTGAGAGTAGGGGGTTCATCTGTTTTTGATAATTTGATGGTATTGTTCTTGGATATCTTTTATTTCCTAGAATTACAGATAGGGTTTTCCAGGTCTTTTTCATATCCCCTTTTATGGTTTGGAATCTGCTCTCATAATACAATTTTTTCGACCTTCTTATCAGGCTGGTAAAGATTGATGAGTAGCGTTTGGATTGTTCTCTGGTTATTAGACCCCTTCTGTATTGTTTTTCATATTGGTGTCTATTGTTAATGGATTTAAGGATGCTGGGTGTTAGCCAGGGATTGTTGAGTCTCTGTGCTGTGATCTGTTTAGTTTTTTTAGGGCAATGTTTGTTATAAAGGTAGTGGTTTTTTTTAAGGAAATTATTGATGCAGTCATTAGTATCTGAATATGATTCTATCTCATGATTCCAGTCGATGTGAATCATAGCTGTTATAAAGTTATTAACAGCTGATTCGTTATGTAGTCTGAAGGTAACTTTTGAGATATCTTGGGGCAAATTGCCTAGGTTGGTTATGAGAAATGTTGGGTAGTGGTCAGTGGTGTTGTCTGTGAGTATGCCTGATTTCAGAGGGGATATAGTGTTAGTCCAGATGTGGTCTAATAATGAGATACTCGTTTCAGAGATTCTTGGAGGTTTTGATATTGTTGGTAGTAATAAGCAGTTGTGCATAGTGTTTGTGAATTCTGTTACCTGTGGGTCCTGGTCATGTAGGAGATTTATATTGAAATCTCCTGTGAGCAGCAAATGGTCTTTGTTCATGTGTGCATCAGTTATCAGGTTTCCTAATTTTTCACTAAAGTGGTGAATGTTGGACTGTGATAGTCTGTAGATGTTGATCACTGTGAGGGGTTTTTGTAGGTCTTTTGATTTAAATTTAGCTACGATATATTCTCCATGCTCATCACTTGTGCTGGAGTTATTAATACATTCAAGTTGATCTGAGTAATATATAGCTATTCCACCCCCTCGCTGATCAGTCCTACAGTTGTGTATGGCTGAGTAACCTGGGATGGCATAGACAGCTGTAGTAATAGGTTTTAGCCAGGTCTCAGTGAGTGTGATGATTGATATATTGGTCTGTAGGGATTGGAGTAGTGCTGTGAGGTCATCGTAATGTTTGCTCAAAGATCTAACATTGTAATTAAAGATGGTTATTTTATTGCTGACTTTGAGTAATGTCTTTGCTTGGTCAGCCGTGTAGTAATTACACTTGCTATTGGAATCATCTAAGTCATTTAATAATAGGTTGATGTCAGGATCTATGCCTGTAATCATATGATTTAGTGTGATTATAAACTAGACTTGAGAACAATGGTATATGCTAAACTTATAAATATGATACTAGGTTAAATTCTTACAAACAAACTGGATAATAATAATAATAATATAATAATTTTTATTTCAATGCATGTTACAAGTGTACAATGTTATTGGTAGTTACAAATATAAAACAATTATAAAACTGTAATGCAAGGAGAGCCACTGGCATGCCATGGCATTAGGGGCAGTTTATTCTAGAGACTTATTCACTAAGTACTTAATGCTAAAGAAATTGATTGAGTTTATTCTAGTTCTGTATTATTTAAATTATTAAGTGGTTATACATACTATTTAAAGACAATACAAGAGAAATTGGTTGAGTTTAATCTAGTTGTAGAATTTATTTCAAATTACAGTATGTTGATGCTATACTAGTATAATAACAATACTAGAAATAGTTTTTAGAGTTTCATCTAGGTATATATTTTATTTCAAATTAAGAAAATGATGATACTATAAGATTTTAAATGACAATATGATGATATGAGATTGCAACAAGTGTTAAGGAGGATAAACATATCAAATTGAGATCTTCTTAAGTAAAATAATATTGGGTTTGGAAGTTTGTTACAGTATGAGTATTTAGTATAGGGTGAGTAGGTGATTTTTGAGAAGAGTCTTGAATTGATTTTCCGACAAGGTTAACTTGATATTTACTGGTAATGAATTCCAGATTTTGGGGCCCTTTATGTGCATAGAATTTTTACATTGGTTAGTATGGACTCGGGGTATGTCAAATAGTGATCTGTGTCTTGTGTCATGTTCGTGGGACCTATTAAAGTTGTTGAGGAGAATTCTGAGTGCAGGGTTAATATTAGCATGTAGAGTTTTATGTATGTAGAAGGCACATGAATAGGTATGAATTTTTTTTATGGTGAGTAGTTTTAAGGTTCTGAATATAGGTGGAGTATGCTGTCTAGAGTGGGAATTTGTTATCATCCTGACTGCAGCCTTTTGCTGGGTTATGAGTGGTCTAAGGTGATTTAATGTTGTTGAGCCCCATGCACAGATTCCATAGGTGAGATAAGGGTAGATAAGAGAATGATATAGTGCAATGAGAGCTGGTTGAGGCACATAATAGCGTATCTTAGATAATATACCTACTGTCCTTGAGATTTTCTTGGAAATTTGTTGTATGTGTGTTTGGAATTTAAGACTACTGTCAAGGTGGATTCCTAGGAATTTTCCCTCTGTGAGCCTTGCGATGGGTGAACCATTTAGCGTTATGTTAAGTGGAACATTTGTAGCTTTGTTTCCAAACTGAATGTAGTAGGTCTTGTCCGTATTGAGAGTAAGCTTATTTGTCATCATCCATGTTGATATTTTCTGTAATTCGGCATTAACTGTGTTGGCTAGTACGACTGGATTTGGGTGAGAGAAGACATATGTTGTGTCATCTGCAAACAAAATGGGTTTGAGTAGTTGTGATGCATTCGGTAGGTCATTTATGTAAATGAGGAATAGGAGTGGCCCCAGGACACTACCTTGAGGGACACCGACTGTAATTTGTTGTGTGGAAGAGTTCTCTCCATTTGTGTTCACGTACTGACTTCTGTTGCTAAGGTACGACTTTAGGTAGTTGAGGGGTGCCCCTAATACCATAGTGCGCTAATTTTGTGAGCAATAAATCATGGTCGACTGTATCAAATGCTTTGCGTAGGTCTATGAAGATTCCCAGCGGAACCTCTTTCTTCTCAAGTGCGGTGTATATTAACTCTAACATGTGTGTTATAGCATCGTTTGTGCTCTTGTTGGTCCTGAATCCAAATTGACAGGGGTTTAGTACATTGTGTGAGACGAGGTAGGAATAGATCTGTTTATGAATTAATTTTTCGAAGATTTTAGAAAGCAGTGGTAAATTTGAGATTGGTCTGTAATTGTTCAAGTCAGTTTGGTCACCTCCTTTGTGGATCGGGGTGACCCTAGCTATTTTGAGAATTGATGGGAAGGTTGAAGATTCAATGGATTTATTGAATAATGCTGCTATAATTGGTGACAGTACATGTGTAGCTTTTTGTACATAAAGGGTGGTAAGCTGTTTATGTCTCCTGCTTTGTTTTTAAGGGTGTTGATTATGTGTGAGACTTCAATTGAGTTGGTAGGAGCTAGGAATAGTGTATCTGGGTAGGTGTTGGTAAGGTAGTCTGTTGGACGAGTGTTCGAGCTTGGGATCCTACTCGCTAGATTCTTTCCTATGGTGGAGAAGAAAACATTAAGTCTGTTTGCTGTCTCAATTGGTGAGAGTAGGGGTTCGTCTGTTTTTGATAATTTGATGGTATTGTTCGTGGATATCTTTTTATTTCCTAGAATTGTAGATAGGGTTTTCCAGGTCTTTTCATATCACCTTTACGGTCTGGAGTCTGTTCTCATAATACAATTTTTGGACCTTCTTATCAGGCTAGTAAGGATTGATGAGTAGCGTTTGGATTGTTCTCTGGTTATTAGACCCCTTCTATATTGTTTTTCATATTGGTGCCTCTTATTTATGGATTTAAGGATGCTGGGTGTTAGCCAGGGATTGTTAAGTCTCTTAGCTGTGATCTGTTTAGTTTTTCGGGATAGTTAAGTTTGGAAATTGGTAGTGGTAATTATGTATTAAAAAATATAGCAAAATATGCAGTTATAGAAAAAGATTAACTATAAAAAGTTATATAAACTAGCTATTGGATAAACACAAGTTTGAACAATTTTTCAAAAACAACTGGATAGATAAGTTTGGAAATTGGTAGTGGTAAATATGTATTAAAAAATATAGCAAAATATGCAATTATAGAAAAAGATAAACTATAAAAAGTTACATAAACTAGCTATTGGATAAACATAAGTTTGAAAAATTTTTCACAGAGATATAGGATAGTTGTACAATGTTGATGATTTACTAAGTGAACTGTTAGTTTGATATCTTTATTATGCACCCCATACCCATCCTGTGGGCGGTAGTCAAAAGATTACAGAGGTACATAATGGGTCCAGGGACTGGACCTCAAAGTTTGATGGCTGAGCAAGTTACAAAGGTAATGAACTCAGATGGATCTGGTCACAATCATGACAAGTTACAAAGGTATTTGTAGATTACAGAGGTATATAAAGGGTCCAGAGACTGGGCCCCAAAGTTTTGATAGCTGAACAAGGTACGAAGGTAATGAATTCACTAGTTACAAGGTAATGAATCATGTAAGTAAATTTACTTATGTCTATACATGGTTGCAATCATGAACAAATTATAAAACAATGAGCAATCTATTAGTCTACACCCGGCCACAACTGTAATGAGTTATTGGTGCAAATTTTAATTGTTGGGTCACACACACACATATACATATACACATACATATATATACACACACACACACACACACACACACACACACACACACACACATACACATACCGCTGGAGATTCGAGGAAATGGAAGGAATGGAGGTGTGTAGAGAAAGGGACTTCATAGTAGGTACCATCCAGTCTGGGGAGCACAAGATAATCATTGCAGTGATGTACAGTGGTACCCCGACTTACAACATTAATCCGTCAGAGAGGGCATATTTTAAGGCGAAACAATCGTTACACGAATCAATTTTCCCCATAAGAAATAATGGAAATAAATTTAATCCGTCCAAGACTTCCAAAAGTAGTTAAATAAAATATTTTTTAGAACTTTTTGACATTAAATAATACAGAATTTAATAAAGAATACCTAAATACACATGTAAATATTGTACAATAACATGTCACTTACATTTATTGAAGGGGGTGGAACAGCAATATATTATACAGATCAACTCGATTGTATCGAAAATTCTTGTACAAGGGATGAACATGGAGAATATATTATAGCTAAATTTAAATCAAAAGACCTGCAAAAACCCCTCACAGTGATAAACATCTACAGATTGCCACAGTCAAACATCCGCCACTTTAGTGAAAAACTAGGAAACCTGATAATCGACTCACGCCTTAACAAAGATCATTTGCTGCTCACAGGAGATTTCAACATAAATCTCCTACATGACCAAGACCCGCAGGTAACTGAATTCACAAACACTATGAGCAACTGCTTATTACTACCAACAATATCAAAACCTACAAGAATCTCCGATAATAGTACCTCGTTACTAGACCACATCTGGACTAACACAATATCTCCTCAAAAATCAGGCATAATCACAGAAAACACCACAGACCACTACCCTACCTTTCTCATAACTAACCTAGGCATTCTGCCCCAAGAAATTGCAAAAGTTACCTTCAGACTACATAATGAGTCTGCTGTTAATAATTTTATATCAGCTATGACGAACATTGACTGGCTTAATGAATTGGAAACACATTCAGATATTAATGAATGCATCAAGAACTTTCTTAAAAAAACACATAACCTCTATAACAGACATTGCCCGAAAAAAACTAAACAGATCACAGCTAAGAGACTTAACAATCCCTGGCTAACACCCAGCATCCTTAAATCCATCAATAAGAGGCACCAATATGAAAAACAATATAGAAGGGGTCTAATAACCAGAGAACAATCCAAACGCTACTCATCAATCCTTACTAGCCTGATAAGAAGGTCCAAAAAAATTTTATTATGAGAACAGACTCCAGACCGTAAAAGGTGATATGAAAAGACCTGGAAAACCCTATCTACAATTCTAGGAAATAAAAAGATATCCACGAACAATACCATCAAATTATCAAAAACAGACGAACCCCTACTCTCACCAATTGAGACAGCAAACAGACTTAATGTTTTCTTCTCCACCATAGGAAAGAATCTAGCGAGTAGGATCCCAAGCTCGAACACTCGTCCAACAGACTACCTCACAAACACCTACCCAGATACACTATTCCTAGCTCCTACCAACTCAATTGAAGTCTCACTCATAATCAACACCCTTAAAAACAAAGCAGGAGACATAAACAGCTTACCACCCTTTATGTACAAAAAAGCTACACATGTACTGTCACCAATTATAGCAGCATTATTCAATAAATCCATTGAATCTTCAACCTTCCCATCAATTCTCAAAATAGCTAGGGTCACCCCGATCCACAAAGGAGGTGACCAAACTGACTTGTATAATTACAGACCAATCTCAAATTTACCACTGCTTTCTAAAATCTTCGAAAAATTAATTCATAAACAGATCTATTCCTACCTCGTCTCACACAATGTACTAAACCCCTGTCAATTTGGATTCAGGACCAACAAGAGCACAAACGATGCTATAACTGTTATGGGGTATTATGGACTTGTTATGGGGGCTATGGAACCCAGCATGTATTGTTGTAATTAAATAACATATGAATGCCTAATTGTATTGAATTAATCAGGAGTACTGCTTAGTTGGGTTAAAAGGCTTGGCCATCCTTAAACTTAAAAGCTGAATTACCTGATCTCTCAATATAATAGGTTATATAAATAATGCACACATTTAATTAAGTAATAATATTAAGTTGCATGTCTCATTGTAATAACTTAAGATATGTTGAGAGGATGCAAAGTGATGTGGATGTTTTGAGGGGGAGGAGCTTAGAGAGATGCTGGCTTCCCACAATCCCTTCCTGAGAGAACAATGGCGGCTGGAGTGAGCTGTTGTTGTTGGTGCTTATCTTATCTTGGCTTCAGGGCTGAATGAGTGCCCAAAAGGTAATGGGAAGGGTTGTAGATCGATGTTACCATGACATTCTGTGATCTTCAGTGTATCAAGACACTGGAGGGTTAAGAAATGTTGAGAAAGAGAGAGTTGAAGGTGGCAGCTGAGCCATGTGCTTTGGGAAAGGCTGATTATATGTTTAGGAGTGGAGATCTGTATATTATATGTATATACTTCTTAATATAGCTCTATTTTTATAATGTTGGTTTAAATAACCTTTAAGAGGAATGAAAAAGAATTAAGTTTTCAGATGCAGCAGCTAACCTGAGTAAGTATCTTATAGCCTAATATTGTCCTCCTTTTACCCTAAGACCTTTTAAGTAAATACCCTATGCTAGTACATGTTGAACCTTGATGATAATAAGGGAAATTAACATAACATGGGGGCCTTAACCGGGAGAGTTATTTGACTGTTAAAATAACTCAAAACATTCTTTGAGATGTACTGGTATGAGATAGGGTTGAGTCACATGTTTTGGTAGGATAAAATTTACCTTGTAAAATTTACCTTGTAAAAATTACCTTGGTGGTGTCAGTGGAAGGTTCATGTATTAGTTTACAGGTTGTTTTCTCCAGAGTGGGGATTAAAGTTGAGTAACACATTTTGTTTGTGGTTATGGTAGAGTGCCATGTGAAGATTTTTCCATAGAACTTGTGTTATTATTTTTATGTACCTGTGTAAAGACCTTGTCCATTGATGCTGTGCAGGAATTTAAGGGTAAATATGTCAGAAGCTGAATCTTTAGAATTTTCTGGCTTCAGTGAGGAGGTAAATAATTCATCAGTAAACATGTCTGTTAACAGTGAACAGGAGGAATCACCTCCTGAAAGTAATAAGGAAGCGATGATGAAACTTGAGATAGCTTTGATGGCAGCTAGGACAAAATTCTTAGAAACTCAGGAGAGAGTAGGTAAAGGGTTAGGAGGTTCAGACCAAGAGCCTGAGCAGTACTTTAACCTAAGTAAAGCTGCAAATTTTGTCCCTAAGTTTACAGAGAATGACCCAGACAGATATTTTTCCTTTTTTGAGAAGACTGCAAAGGAGCAAAGATGGCCCAAACAGAAATGGGCTACCCTAGTTCGCACACAGCTTGTAGGCAAAGGTTTTGAGAGAGTAGAGACTCTGGAAGAAGGAGAATTTTCTGATTATGAGAAAGTAAAAGAGGTAGTATTGCTTGCATACCAAATGATACCTGAGAAATATAGGCAAAGGTTCAGAAGCAAAAAATTTCAGGAGGGGCAGACCTTAACTGAGTTAGGGAATGAGAAACTGTTCCTGTTTAAGAAGTGGGCTTGTTCAAAAGGAGTGAACAAGGACTATGAGAAGTTAGTAGACCTAATTGTTCATGAGGAATTGTACAATGCAATCCCTGTTGACCTTAGAGAATATTTGGAGGACAGAAACCCAGATAATCTTTCAGCAGCAATGGATCTGGGTGACAGATTCTTAGCTCATAGGGAATTGGTAGGTAAAAACAGTCATGCTCATTCAAGAAATTTCCCTGTCTTTTCTAAACCTTATTCCAAATCCTACGGTAATAAAGGTAGGTGGGACAAGAATTTTCAGGGACAAATGAAGGCTGAGGCACCCTCTCAAACAGAAGGGAAAGGTAAGTCAGCTGGAGCTCAAAGTTTACCTAGACCATCAAATAATGTTTCAGTTCCTCGAGCACACAGTACTAGTCCTACTCCAAACGGTAAACATACCTTTAGGAATTATACCTGTTACTACTGTAACAAGACTGGTCACATACAAAAGTATTGCTTTTCTAAACAGCAAGATCAGAGAACGGAGGAACAATCCCAGGGAATCCTAACTGCAGAGACACATCCGGTGGCTTGCATTAGGTCTTCAAGGCAAGGTGAGGAGTCTTTGGGGGGTCTAGACCCCAGGATGCAGGTTTTTGCTAGTAAGTCCACAGTGGCCTTGCATAAGGATGTGGGCAGGGTTGAGAACATGTTGTCCTTGAGAGATGGATGTAGCACCTACTCCTTGCTACGTGCGGGAATACTGCCAGTGTCTAATGATACCTATACTGGGAAAGATATATTATTGAAGGGTATTACGGGTTCGACCATAAGAACACCTGTACACAAGTTATGGGTAGAATCCGCATACCAAGTTGGCTATCTCCCTGTAGGTATTTCAGATGAGATTCCCTTTGAGGGTGTTGACCTCTTATTAGGAAATAATGTAATGGGCCTGTTAGACAGTGAGGAACATCTAGTAAGGGGAGAACCAATCCCCAAAGTTTGGGAGGAGAAGGCTAGAGAGACCCTTCCAGACCTTCTCCCTACTGGTTCCACCATGAGAAGTATGGCTCATGATCATGCTATCAATAGTCTTTATGATATTTCTCATGAGGATGATGAGGGCTTAAGTCTGGAGACACTGTTTTCTGATGTTGAACTGCAGTCGACTGAAGAAAGGGATGTTCCAGCCAGAGCTGAGCATGATTGGAGCATAGATCAGTTCAGGAGTGTGAGAGAGACTGCATCTACTAAGGTGCATTTAATTTCTGTACAGGAGAATGATGTCACACTGAGCAGAGCCTCAGCTGTGGCTGAGGAAGCAGTTTCACAATTTAATAAGTGCTTTCATTTCAGAGAGGAAACTATTACAGAGAAGTTGCCTCTGTTTGTAGTACCAAGGGAAGGAGAACAAGTGTTTTGTCACCAAATGATGATGTCCAAGGTTTCCAGGCATTTCTTCAAGACTCAGCTGTGGGAGACTGTGGAAGAATATAGTAAGACCTATCATGTCTGTCAATGTAGAGCGAAACCTTGTCCATGTATTAAACCTGTTCCCTTTCAGCTTATTTCAGCACCAGGTGGACCCTTCAGCAAGCTGATAGTAGATGTAGTTGGTCCAATCCCAAGGACCAGAATGGGAAATGATTATTTACTCACAATTAATTGCTCTACTACCAGGTACCTGAAAGCAGTCCCTCTATATAGGATGACAACTCGTGTAGTCTTAAGGGCTTTGATGAAGTTCCTTTTTCATGTAAAGCCTAACTTTTCAGCTATCTGTTACCCTCCATCTCAAGGGAAACCAGAGAACTTCCATCAGACCCTAAAGACAATGATGCAAGCCTGTAGTATAGACAATACTAACATCTGGGATGAGAGGACCCCTCTCTTTGTAACTGCTGAGTGGGGAAGCACTCTGGAATCTCTGAGCTATTGGCTTAGGGAGAATGGTGATGCTTCCCCCTCGGAGCTTTTTCTCAGTTTCAGATACTGTTTGGCTTGTATGAAATGGATGGTACCAGTGAAAGTACCCATCAACCAGATCCAAATAATGAAGTGGGACCATGACGTGGACCATAATGCTCTGGAGGCTGGAGATGAGGTGCTGGCATTGGAGCCAGTTCATGTGAGAAAATGTATGGAAAGTTGCTGTGAGCTGACCATGGTGTGGGGAAAGTTCTCAAGAGTAAGATATATAATCCACACACCCGAGCAGAAAAGGTGTAAGAATAATGTATACAGTAACTGGTTAGAGGATTTAGCATTATATCAGAAACCTAGAGTGACCAATGTTTCAGTGGATCCAGTATGTAAGGAGGTGCAAAATAATACTCTGTATGTAATGGCCGAAAAGTATGTAAGAAATTCCATGTTTATGAGAGAGATTGGAGAAATAATGTTTGGTCTTTCTAAGGAAAGTGTTGGAGAGTTGGCTCAACCACCGTGTAACCTTGTAAAAGTTTGGGATGTCACTAAAGGGGTAAAGTCAAGACTTCATGAAGAAATTGATAAGGAAGCTGAGCCAATTCGACAATCTTTGTGTGTGAGTAATCTGCATGAAAACAGGGATATGGAGGGAAAAGTGAAATTCCTTCAATACCAGTTTGTAGTGCTTAGTGAGAGTCAGTGGGCATTCCCATGCTTCATGGTTCCCAAATTCAATGGCACCTTGAGCAAATGCACTGACTGCCACAAAGTACATGTAACAACTAAAGTTTACTGGTTTAGAAAGTTTGATGCTGATGTTTTAAAAGATGCAAAGGTATTAGATAAAGTAAAGCATGAGGCAGGAAGATGTGATATTCCTGGCCTGGGTGCCAATACAATTTCCATGTGTGTAATGTCAATTGAGTTCATTGAGTATTCAAAATTATTGTGGGAGATTGAACGTGAAAGTATTTTTGTAAACTTGATGTACGCATCCAGGGTACGGGAAGATGTCTTGGGGTTTGTGTTTGTATTGCAAGAGGTTGCAGAATTAGTATGGGTTGTCTATTCTGCATCTGTATATGTCCCAGGATCATTTCACCCTGTTCCTATGTATGGTGACCCGACTCAGACTCTTAAGATGGGTTTTGTCTGTGATTGCTGAGGTTCTTCTAGATGTTTATGTAGATAAATGGTGCATGCTTAGTACATAGTGTTTGTCTTGTGCTGACCTTGTTGTTTTTGCAGTGGTGAACTCTTGGCGGGCCTGAGTGCCCCTACCAGCCATTCAACTGTGAAGGAGATGGTTGGAGCCAGACAAGAAAAGAGAGTCAGAGTTTGGTAATTGTGAGTTGAGGCAGAGTTGACAACCTTCGGTGACATGAGAAGTCCAGGGAGGTATGTTGTTTGTGTCTTGGTGTGCTCTAAGTACGAAACGGTCCAACGGTTGCCTGAGTGGTCCGTGTATCTCCTCCATGTACTATAGCAGTTCCTCCTTATAAGGTTGGAGGATCTGTATGGAGTGAGGTCCTCGGAAGATGGGGGTATGTGCCTGACCATTTAAGGATTTTGGGTGTTGACTGGAGAGTCTCACTTTTTTGGTTCGGCCACCACGTAAGAGACACCTTGACATGTTTTTGGTGAAGTTTCTGCCTGGGGTATACCTGACTGCTCTGGGTTTGGCTCTACTCTCATCTCCTGATCAGGAAGATGCCATCCTGGAGTACCAGTTGCCTGCTGGATTTACCGCAGCGGAGGCACAGGCCTGTCGGTGCTGGCTTTCACAGTGGGCTTTGTGTGTAGTCCTTGCATTGTAAAATGTATTATGTTGATAACCACTAAAGTAGTTAATGGTTACACCCTGCAGTATGGGGATGTGGTTAAACTGTTTTCTAGTAACCTCTGCACTCTGTTCTAGTACTGTTCCATTCATGGGTTTTGTTTGGTGTATGGTAAGGGCAGAATTGCATGTTTATGCTGGGAAGGTTCAGTGGAGCCATGAGATTGTAGATTGCCATGTTGTATGTCACCTTGTTGTATAACTGTACAGTGAAGAGTAATTATGGTGCTGGGGTATATGTAAAACCTCTAGTAGTGTTACTACCACCTTTAGGCTAAGACCTTATTTTCCCTAGCCGTATCCTGCGGGACACTGCTAGCTTGTGAGACTCCATCTTATAAGACTCCGTCTTTATAAGACTCCGTCTTTATAAGACTCCGTCTTTATAAGACTCCGTCTGGAGGTGGGGGTGTTATGGGGTATTATGGACTTGTTATGGGGGCTATGGAACCCAGCATGTATTGTTGTAATTAAATAACATATGAATGCCTAATTGTATTGAATTAATCAGGAGTACTGCTTAGTTGGGTTAAAAGGCTTGGCCATCCTTAAACTTAAAAGCTGAATTACCTGATCTCTCAATATAATAGGTTATATAAATAATGCACACATTTAATTAAGTAATAATATTAAGTTGCATGTCTCATTGTAATAACTTAAGATATGTTGAGAGGATGCAAAGTGATGTGGATGTTTTGAGGGGGAGGAGCTTAGAGAGATGCTGGCTTCCCACAATCCCTTCCTGAGAGAAAACATGGCTGCTAGAGTGAGCTGGAGTTGTTGTTGGCTGATTATAACTTGACTTCAGGGCTGAATGAGAGCCCAAAAGGTAATGGGAAGGGTTGTAGATCGATGTTACCATGACATTCTGTGATCTTCAGTGTATCAAGACACTGGAGGGTTAAGAAATGTTGAGAAAGAGAGAGTTGAAGGTGGCAGCTGAGCCATGTGCTTTGGGAAAGGCTGATTATATGTTTAGGAGTGGAGATCTGTATATTATATGTATATACTTCTTAATATAGCTCTATTTTTATAATGTTGGTTTAAATAACCTTTAAGAGGAATGAAAAAGAATTAAGTTTTCAGATGCAGCAGCTAACCTGAGTAAGTATCTTATAGCCTAATATTGTCCTCCTTTTACCCTAAGACCTTTTAAGTAAATACCCTATGCTAGTACATGTTGAACCTTGATGATAATAAGGGAAATTAACATAACAATAACACACATGTTAGAGTTAATATACACCGCACTTGAGAAGAAAGAAGTTCCGCTGGGAATCTTCATAGACCTACGCAAAGCATTTGATACAGTCGACCATGATTTATTGCTCACAAAATTAGCGCACTATGGTATTAGGGGGCACCCCCTCAACTACCTAAAGTCGTACCTTAGCAACAGAAGTCAGTACGTGAAGACAAATGGAGAGAACTCTTCCACACAACAAATTACAGTCGGTGTCCCTCAAGGTAGTGTCCTGGGGCCACTCCTATTCCTCATTTACATAAATGACCTACCGAATGCATCACAACTACTCAAACCCATTTTGTTTGCAGATGACACAACATATGTCTTCTCTCACCCAAATCCAGTCGTACTAGCCAACACAGTTAATGCCGAATTACAGAAAATATCAACATGGATGATGACAAATAAGCTTACTCTCAATACGGACAAGACCTACTACATTCAGTTTGGAAACAAAGCTACAAATGTTCCACTTAACATAACGCTAAATGGTTCACCCATCACAAGGCTCACAGAGGAAAATTCCTAGGAATCCACCTTGACAGTAGTCTTAAATTCCAAACACACATACAACAAATTTCCAAGAAAATTTCAAGGACAGTAGGTATATTATCTAAGATACGCTATTATGTGCCTCAACCAGCTCTCATTGCACTATATCATTCTCTTATCTACCCTTATCTCACCTATGGAATCTGTGCATGGGGCTCAACAACATTAAATCACCTTAGACCACTCATAACCCAGCAAAAGGCTGCAGTCAGGATGATAACAAATTCCCACTCTAGACAGCATACTCCACCTATATTCAGAACCTTTAAACTACTCACCATAAAAAATATTCATACCTATTCATGTGCCTTCTACATACATAAAACTCTACATGCTAATATCAACCCTGCGCTCAGAATTCTCCTCAACAACTTTAATAGGTCCCACGAACATGACACAAGACACAGATCACTATTTGACATACCCCGAGTCCATACTAACCAATGTAAAAATTCTATGCACATAAAGGGCCCCAAAATCTGGAATTCATTACCAGTAAATATCAAGTTAACCTTGTCGGAAAATCAATTCAAGACTCTTCTCAAAAATCACCTACTCACCCTATACTAAATACTCATACTGTAACAAACTTCCAAACCCAATATTATTTTACTTAAGAAGATCACAATTTGATATGTTCATCCTCCTTAACACTTGTTGCAATTTCATATCATCATATTGTCATTTAATATCTTATAGTATCATCATTTTCTTAATTTGAAATAAAATATATACCTAGATGAAACTCTAAAAACTATTTCTAGTATTGTTATTATACTAGTATAGCATCAACATACTGTAATTTGAAATAAATTCTACAACTAGATTAAACTCAACCAATTTCTCTTGTATTGTCTTTTAATAGTATGTATAACCATTTAATAATTTAAATAATACAGAACTAGAATAAACTCAATCAATTTCTTTAGCATTAAGTACTTAGTGAATAAGTCTCTAGAATAAACTGCCCCTAATGCCATGGCATGCCAGTGGCTCTCCTTGCATTACAGTTTTATAATTGTTTTATAATTGTAACTACCAATAACATTGTACACTTGTAACATGCATTGAAATAAAAATTATTATTATTATTATTATTATTATTATGTGTGGAGGACGGGAGGAGGGGAGAAGGTGGAGTAGTATGCTAGTGTTTGGAAGGAGAATCCCCTTCCATTAACACTGCAGGTACCCAGTCCTTTTCTGGGGTTACTTCCCTTTTTCTTTGAATGCCACTAGGACCAGCTTGAGAGTCACTGGACCTCTTTCTAACAATAAATTTGTCCAGGGAGCTCTGTGTCTGGCGATTCTTTAACACATCCCTGAAATGACACACCACTGTATCATTGTACAGGTTGCCAGCACGGCCTGCAACAGCATGGTTAGGGTGATATTCATCCATAAATGCTTGCACATCACTCCATTTGGCACAGATCTCCCTAATCCTTGAAGAAGGCACATTCTTTCATTTTTGTTCCACCTCCTCCTCCTCCTCCTCTGAACCATTGTCCTGACCACTGGTCTCTTGTTCCAGTTGCTGTTGAAGCTCTTGCAGATCTTCAGTGGTTAGCTCTTCCTTGTGCTCCTCCACCAACTGTTCCACATCCTCACCACTCACCTCTAACCCCAAAGACTTGCCCAATTCCACAATTTCTTCCACAACAGGCTCAGGCTCAGGCTCATGCTCAGGGTTCTGAGGCTCAGCCCCAAAACCTTCAAAATCCCTCTCTAGGACACAGTCTGGCCACAATTTTCTCCAGGCAGAGTTCAAAGTCCTGGTAGTCACTCCCTCCCAAGCCTTACCTATAAGGTTTACACAATGCAGCATATGAAAATGTTTTTTCCAAAATTCTCTTAGGGTTATATTCATGTCTGTGGTCACATCAAAGCACTTTTGAAACATTGCTTTGGTGTAGAGTTTTTTAAAGTTGGAAATGACCTGCTGGTCCATGGGCTGGAGGAGAGGAGTGGTATTAGGGGGCAAGAACTTCACTTTGATGAATTTAAACTCCTCCACAATTTTCTCTACCAAGTTTGGAGGATGACAAGGAGCATTGTCCATTATCAGGAGGCACTTAAGTGGCAAATTATTGTCCAATAGATATTTCTTCACACTGGGGCCAAACACGCCATTGAACCAATCTAAAAAAATGTCCTTTGTGACCCATGCCTTTTTGTTAGACCTCCACATCACACACAAGTTAGACTTGCTGACACCGCATCTGCCAAACACTCGGGGATTTTCAAAAAGATACACCAGTAAAGGCTTCACTTTGCAATCACCACTGGCATTAGCACAAAGCATCAAAGTTAGCCTGTCTTTCATAGGCTTATGTCCTGGCTGTGCCTTTTCTTCCTGAGTAATGAAGGTCCTGTTGGGCATTTTCTTCCAAAACAGGCCTGTTTCATCACAATTAAACACTTGTTGGGGAGGAATTGTTCAGCCTCTAGGTACTCCTGGAATTCAGGCACATATTTTTCAGCCGCACTTTTGTCACAACTGGCTGCCTCACCATGCCTCACAACACTATGTATGCCACTTCGATTCTTAAATTTGTAAAACCAGCCTCTGCTGGCTTTAAATTCGCTCACTTCATCACTCGTTGCAGGCATTTTCGTAACGAGATCATCATGCAACTTCCTTGCTTTTTCACATATTATTGCCTCCGAAACAGTATCTCCTGCTAACTGTTTCTCGTTGATCCACACCAACAACAACCTTTCCACATTTTCCAGCACTTGTGGTCTGTGTTTTGTGATCACACATGAACCTTTTGCAACAACAGCTTCCTTGATTTTACTTGAATTTTTCTTGGCCACAATGGTAGCGATGGTAGAAAAGGGTTTACCATACAGCCTGGTCAGCTCACTGATACGCACTCCACTTTCATATTTTTCTATTATCTCCTTCTTCAGTTCTATCGTACATGTATTTCTGTTCCTCTTTGCCACAGGCTTAGCACTAGGATCTTTTCTTGGACCCATGGTAGCTTATTTAGCAGTTGCAAGCACTAAAAACAGTGGAATAATGACAATATACTGGTATGAATGCCTGGGTGTGGGTGGGTGGTCACTCTCGCTTGTAAACAATAGCACACTGACGCTCCTTGGAGTGCGCGCTCAGCTGGGCGCCAAGCGGACACGTCCGGTACGAATGTCGTTACACGAAGCAAACATCGTAAATCACAATAAAAATTTTACGTTATAAATATCGGTTATCGAAAATAACGTAAAAATGATAGCATCGTAACACGGGGTACCACTGTATAACCCACCACAGAACTGCAGGAGGCCAGGTGAGGAATATGATGAGAACAACAGAGCGATGGTGGACACTCTGGCGGAGGTGGCAAGAAAAGCTCACATGAGCAGAGCGAAGCTACTGGTCATGGGTGATTTCAACCACAGGGAGATCGACTGGGAGAACCAAGAACCACGTGGGGGTCCAGAAACTTGGAGAGCCAAGATGGACGCGGTACTGGAAAACCTGATGCACCAACATGTCAGGGACACGACCAGAGTGAGAGGAGAAGATGAACCAGCAAGACTGGACCTTGTATTCACCCTGAACAGCTCAGATATTGAAGACATAACACATGAGAGCCCCCTGGGAGCCAGCGACCATATGGTGCTGAGCTTTGAGTACATTGTAGAGCTACAGGTGGAGAGGGAAAACAGTACAGAAAGAGACAAACAAGATTTTAAAAGAGGGAACTACACAGGCATGAGGATTTTCCTGCAGGAGGTTCAGTGGGAAAGGGAAATGGACGGACAGACAATAAGTGAAATGATGGAATACGTAGGGGCAAAGTGCAAGGAGGCAGAGGAACGGTTTATACCCAGAGGAAAAAGATTAAATGGGAAGGCCAGAAAGAGCCCCTGGTTTACCCAAAGGTGCAGGGAGGCAAAGACCAAGAGTGTCAGAGAATGGAAAAGGTACAGAAGGCAAAGAACCCAAGTAAACAAAGAGATTAGTAGAAGAGCTAGAAACGAGTATGCACAGGTACAGAGGGAAGCCCAGAAACAGTACGAAAATGACATAGCATCGAAAGTTAAGTCCGACCAGAAACTGATGTACAGTCACATCAGAAGGAAGACAACAGTTAAAGACCAGGTGATAAGGCTGAGGAGAGAAGATTGGGAACTCACAAGTAACGATCAAGAGGTATGTGAGGAGCTCAACTTGAGGTTTAAGGAAGTATTCACAGTGGAGGAAGCAAGGCAGCTGGGTAGACAAGATGGGGTGTGCCACCAACAAGGGATGTATCAAGTGCTAGAGGGCATACACACAACTGAGGAGGAGGTGAAGCAGTTACTCAGTGACCTTGATACCTCAAAGGCGATGGGTCCGGACAACATCTCCCGTGGGTTCTTCGGGAAGGAGCTGAGGTACTGAGTGTGCTACTTACCATAATATTCAACACATCCCTTGAAAATGGGCAGTTACCTGAGGTATGGAAGAAGGCCAATGTAGTCCCCATCATTAAAAAAGGAGACAGAAAAGAGGCACTAAACTATAGACCGGTATCACTTACATGTATAGTGTGCAAAGTCCTGGAGAAAATCATCAGGAAAAGAATGGTGGAGCACCTCGAGCTCAACAGGATAATAAACACCAGGCAGCACGGATTCCGGGAAGGCAAATCCTGTGTAACAAACCTCCTAGAGTTCTATGATAAAGTAACAGAGGTAAGGCAAGAGAGAGAAGGGTGGGTTGATTGCATTTTCCTGGACTGCAGGAAGGCCTTCGACACAGTTCCTCACATGAGATTAGTAAAGAAGTTGGAAGAACAAGCACGTATAACAGGAAGGGCACTGGAATGGATCAGGAATACCTCACAGGAGGCAACAACGGGTCATGGTGCGTGATGAGGTATCACAGTGGGTACCTGTGACGAGCGGCATACCGCAGGGGTCAGTCCTCGGACCAGTGTTATTCTTGGTATATGTAAATGACATGACAGATGGGATAGACTCGGAAGTGTCTCTGTTCGCAGATGATGTGAAATTAATGAGGAGAATCACATCGAAGGAGGACCAAGCAGGACTTCAAACAGACCTGGACAAGCTTGACATCTGGTCTAGCAAATGGCTTCTTGAATTCAATCCCACCAAATGCAAAGTCATGAAGATCGGAGAAGGGCAAAGAAGACCGCTGACAGAGTACAGGCTAGGCGGACAAAGGCTACAAACCTCGGCAAAGGAGAAAGACCTTGGGGTGAGTATAACGCCAAGCACGCTCCGGAGGCACACATCAACCAGATAACTGCGGCAGCATATGGGCGACTGGCAAACCTAAGATTAGCGTTCCGTTACCTTAACAAGGACTCGTTTAAGACACTGTACACCGTGTACATCAGGCCCATACTAGAATATGCAGCACCAGTCTGGAACCCACACCTGGTCAAGCACGTAAAGAAACTAGAGAAAGTGCAAAGGTTTGCGACAAGGTTAGTTCCACAACTCAGGGGTCTGTCTTATGAAGAAAGGTTGAGGGAAATAGGACTAACAACACTGGAGGAAAGAAGGGTCAGAGGAGACATGATAACGACATACAAAATACTGCGGGGAATCGACAAGGTAGACAGTGACAGGATGTTCCAGAGAGGGAACACAGAAACAAGGGGACACAACTGGAAGCTGAAGACTCAGATGAGTCAAAGGGATGTTAGGAAGCATTTCTTCAGCCACAGAGTAGTCAGGAAGTGGAATAGTCTAGAGAAAGACATAGTGGAGGCAGGAACCATACACAGTTTTAAGACGAGGTATGATAAAGCTCATGGAGCAGGGAGAGCAGATATCCAGTAGCGTGCAGCGCAGAGGTGGGGCCAGGAGCTGAGTCTCGACCCCTGCAACCACAATTAGGTGAGTACACATACACACACATACAGTGGTACCTCGAGTTACGATGGTCCCCAAAATCTCCCTTTATGTAAGTTTATTTTTTAAATGCTTTTGTAAGTATATTTTTGGGGTGTAAAAGGACTAGTCTATTTTACATTATTCCTTATGGGGATAAATTCGTTTGGTAATGGCACTTGAACAGCATTCTCGAACGAAAAAATTTCGTAACTCGAGGTACCACTGTATATACATACACACACACACATGCACATACAACAGGCCCAGTTTTCAATCGACATGTGCATAGGACAAAATGGTAATTAATACACACACACACACACACACACACACACACACACACGTGGCAATGCTTTATTTACAGGGAGCAAAGTCGGGGTATTTTTCCAGAATGGTCTGTAATATACCACTGTGGATAAAATACTTTGACATATCGTGAACATTTCTGAGTGAGTTGTCTCTGAATTCATTAATTTTATCGCACTCCAGTACATAATGACGCAGTGTGTGACAATAATCCAACTGGCAAAGTTTACATTTTGTTTGGTCTACATCTGGTGGTGGTGATTTAACCTGCCAAAGATACTTGTAACCCAGCCGGAGGCGGGCGGTAGTGACATCCAAGAGTCTGCTTATTTTGTTGGAGACACCATAGACATGTGGCTCCTCCTGCATGATAGAATGATGATAGATGGACTGACTGGTGTCAATGAACTGACTAATGAATGGTGTAAATAGTTACTAAGACTAGTGTTTACTTGGCTTGGACAATTATTTGAATTCAGTATTGCACTGGTTGAGATTTTAGAATATATAAAAGTAATAAGATGTAAGTGAATGTAAATAACTGTGTTAAGAGAATATAGCAATTAAGTTTAAAAGTAGAGTGGACTAATAGTAAAAAGGTTATAATTAATTTTAAGTAAATAAGTAAATTATTTGGTAGTTGCTTCTAATACAAGAAATATAAAATAAGTCACATAACAATGAGGTAGTTTAATACAATACAAAATTAGTCACACAATTTACCACAATTTTGTAATGTATAGTGGACTAATAGTAAAAAGGTTTTGATTAAATTTCAAGTAAACAGTGTTTACCAATTTTGTAAGTTAAGGTTGGGAAATGGTAATGGTAAATGTGTATTAAGAAATATAAAACAAATGGTTACAAATAAGGAAAAATATATATATATATATAATAAAAAATAAGTCACACAATCAAAATTTGTGAGAAATTTAAGATAGTGAGGTAGCACTAATGTAGTCTTAGGATTTGGTCATTTAAGTTAATCAGTCTCTGTAAGGTTAGCATCTCGAAGGAAGTTTACAGTTCATTTTCATTCGTGATATAGTAAACACGGCCTACATTTGTTTTCCTAACTAGGATTTTCCCATCCCGTGTGAAGCACTGGTAGATTTTGTCGTTATTCTCACGTTTAATTTTTCTTTCTCTGTATAGGAGGTTCTGACGTTTTTTTGTGAGACACTCATTTACATAAAGATCTTTTTTAGCACTAATTGATGACTTTATTAGATAAGCAGATCACAAGCACATATCACTTTGTCTTGATATTTTTAGTTATCCTAGGTAATTTACTCTATGTATAATTATATTTACGTATGTGTTCCTGTGAGATAGAGACAGATAGAGATAGATACAGACAGACAGACAGAGATAGACAGCTGCTGGCCAGCCAGGTGGCCAGGCAGGCAGGCAGGCAGCCTGCTGGCCAGCCAGGTGGCCAGGCAGGCAGGCAGCCAGCTGGCCTGCCAGCCTGCCGACATCACTTTCCACTTCAAAGGGGAGTGTTAATATGACATGACATCAGTGAATCCTTGGTGTTTGCCGCAGTGTTTGCTCTAGCTGGCGCTCAATTTAACTGGTGCTCCCACAAGGTACTAAGTGGTCTCAGATATTTTTAATATGGCGCACACCGAGTGTTAAGACCCAATCTATGCTGATCAGGCCAATCGTGCCAAATTTGGAGGCAGGAAAAATAAAACGTAATATACGTTTGGGGAGTAGCAGTACTAACGTATATATACTTTTGGTCCGTTTAAGGGTTAATAACATAAACATGATATATACTCTAGAATGAATAAAATATGTCATTATGTATGAGGAACTGGTGGTAGTGTTGTTGTTGTTGGGTTTATAAGGGCCACTGACCATAAGCTGTACATATACTGCTGGTGGTGGAGGCAGCAGGCCACCACAACTAATTCTTGAAACAATGTACGTAATT
>WNWK01024609.1:0-29510 GCA_009830355.1 Cherax destructor
AAGCTGAAGACCAGAAACAAACCACCATATGGTGAATTTTGTTTGTCTGTGGTCAGACAAATAATATTCAAGTACCAAGTAATAGCACCTGCAATAGAACACCACCCACGAAATTATGAACAAATACCCTCTCGTCTGAGGCCTGGTGATCACTACCTAATGAAACTGCCTGCTACTGCTTGCAAGACAAAGGCTCAGAAGAGGTGCCATGTCTGTGCACATACAAAACGTCCTCAACAACGCAGAGACACTCGTTTTATGTGTGAGGAGTTTAAAGTACCATTGTGCATGACACCATGTTTCAAAGAGTTCCACAAGCTCCACCACTTCTAGGAACATGTCCAGTGACTGTATATATGTATATATATGATAGAAAAATAGTAATAAACAATCTTTGACATTGTTACTTTTTGTAAACATGTTTTGTAAACAATGTAATGAAAACAAAGTTTGTGTAGTTATTGTGAAGTAAATAACGAGTGAATATTTGAAAAACAGCACTTATATTGGTCTCGCAGACCATAAAAGTTATTTGAAAAAGAAAAAAAAAGAAAAAAAAAAACAACTCAAAAAAATAAAAGAAAAAATTACCGGCCGACCGGCAGTCACCGATGTTGCCGTACATGGCTCATTTTCTCTCAACTTCAATCATCTATATCTCGGTAAGTATTGATCGCAGAAATGTTTATTTTAGCCTATTAGATTTAGAAAAAAAAACTATTATTTCATAAGAAATTTTTTTTTTTTTTTTTTTTGAAATTTCTCGACCCTGAGAGAGAGTTAAGAATTGAGGCCTCGACCCTGAAAGGGTTAAATGTATGAAAGAGGGGAAGGTACCTAGGGATTGGCAGAGAGCATGTATAGTTCCTTTATATAAAGGGAAGGGGGATAAAAGAGATTGTAAGAATTATAGGGGAATAAGTTTACTGAGTATACAAGGTAAAGTGTACGGTAGGGTTATTATTGAAAGAATTAGAGGTAAGACAGAGAGTAGGATTGCAGATGAGCAAGGAGGCTTTAGAGTGGGTAGGGGATGTGTAGATCAAGTGTTTACTACATTGAAGCATATATGTGAACAGTATTTAGATAAAGGTAGGGAAGTTTTCATTGCATTTATGGATTTAGAAAAGGTATATGATAGAGTGGATAGGGGAGCAATGTGGCAAATGTTGCAAGTGTATGGAATAGGTAGTAAGTTACTGAATGCTGTAAAGAGTTTTTATGAGGATAGTGAGGCTCAGGTTAGGGTGTGTAGGAGAGAGGGAGATTACTTCCCAGTAAAAGTAGGTCTTAGACAGGGCTGTGTAATGTCACCATGGTTGTTTAATATATTTATAGATGTGGTTGTAAAAGAGGTAAATGCTAGGGTGTTGGGGAGAGGAGTGGGATTAAATTATGGGGAATTAAATACAAAATGGGAGTTGACACAGTTACTTTTTGCTGATGATACTGTGCTTATGGGAGATTCTAAAGAAAAGTTGCAAAGGTTAGTGGACGAGTTTGGGAGGGTGTGTAAAGATAGAAAGTTGAAAGTGAACATAGATAAGAGTAAGGTGATGAGGGTATCAAATGATTTAAATAAAGAAATATTGGATATCACATTGGAGAGAGGGATTATGGAAGAAGTGAATGTTTTCAGATATTTGGGCGTTGACTTGTCAGTGGATGGGTTTATGAAGGATGAGGTTAACCATAGAATTGATGAAGGAAAAAAGGTGAGTGGTGCGTTGAGGTATCTGTGGAGACAAAAAACGTTATCCATGGAGGCAAAGAACGGAATGTACGAAAGTATAGTGGTACCAACACTCTTATATGGGTGTGAAGCATGGGTTGTAAATGCTGCAGCGAGGAGGTGGCTGGAGGCAGTGGAGATGTTCTGTCAAAGGGCAATGTGTGGTGTAAATATTATGCAGAAAATTCGGAGTGTGGAAATTAGGAGGAGGTGTGGAGTTACTAAAAGTATTAGTCAGAGGGCTGAAGAGGTGTTGTTGAGGTGGTTTGGTCATTTAGTGAGAATGAATCAAAGTAGAATGACTCGGAGAGCGTATAAATCTGTAGGGCAAGGAAGGCGGGGTAGGGGTTGTCCTCGAAAAGGTTGGAGGGAGGGGGTAAAGGAGGTTTTGTGGGCGAGGGGCTTGGACTTCCAGCAAGCATGTGTGAGCGTGTTAGATAGGAGTGAATGGAGACGAATGGTTTTTGGGACCTGACGAGCTGTTGGAGTGTGAGCAGGGTAATATTTTGTGAAGGGATTCAGGGAAACTAGTTAATTGATTTAGTTGGACTTGAGTCCTGGAAATGGGAAGTACAATGCCTGCACTTTAAAGGAGGGGTCTGGGATAGTGACAGTTGGGAGGGACTTATTCTCAGTTGTCGTATCTGAGCGCCTCTGCAAAGACAGTGATTATGTATGAGTGAGGTGAAAGTGATGAATGATGATGAAAGTATTTTCTTTTTGAGGATTTTCTTTCTTTTTGGGTCACCCTGCCTCGGTGGGAGACGGCCGACTTGTTGAAAAAAAGAAGAAAGGAGGAACACTGCAGCAGGCCTACTGGCCCACATTAGGCAAGACTTTCTCAAACCCCAACCCATTAACAAAAATATATGCCCGACTCATTTCAGTGTTACCCAAGGAATAAGCTTACATAACCCAATTAACTCATGTGCAGGTCACACTTAAATCCAACCCCTCTCATTCATGTTTTGTCTACAATGACCCTACTAGGCAGACTGTTCCACTCGACCAACACTGAAAGGTTGAACAATGTTGTTGAGTGATGCTGCATTTAGGTGAGAGATAAGAAAAGTTCTGTCGTCAGCAGAGAGAACACGTCTAAGCTGTCAAGAAACATCTGGAAGATCATTGATGTGTAAGAGGAAAAGCTACCTATGTTTTACCACACTAAAAATATATTGAACATAATGTCAAAAAACATCAGTATCTAATGCCCATTTTTAATGGAAAATAATTCCCTTATCTCCATTAGAATTAGCTGGCCAGAATTACATTGCATACCATTTGTTTTCCATAGTGTCTAACAATGTTACATGTAAAATAAATTATTTTCTGCCTACATAAAAGGAAATTTGAAACTGGATTTTGCAAACCCTAAGTTGAGATGGACCCGTCGAAGATTTTAATAACATGCCATGTACAGTGGAACCTCGGTTTTTGTATGCCCCAGCTTGCATGAAAAACCACAGTTATTCTCTATAAAATGTAGTTTTTGATAATATTTCCCATAAGAAATAATGTAAATACAATTAATCCGTTCCAGACACCCAAAAATATATAAAAAAAAAAAATACATTTTATGGAGAATAACTGTGGTTTTACATGCAAGCTGGGGCATACGAAAACCCAGGTTACACTGTATAGTATAAATTTGCAACATTGCCACTCAACTGAATACTTGCAAGCACAACAGAAATACAGTACCCAAATGTTGCATAAGTTTCTCATATATCTTGCAAACATTGATACAACAATGCACAAATTACGTGCACATTTTTTTCAACTTACCGGTCGTCTCCCACCGAGGCCGTGTGGCGAGAAACAAAAGTTTTGCTTTTTACATTTAGTAATTTATAAAAGAGAAGGAGTTACAGTCATCCCTCCGTTTTCGTGTATTTCAGTTTTCGTGTAGTTTTTTCGTGGAAAATTGCCCTCTGTTTTCGTGTGTTCCCTCCGTTTTCGTGCTCAGTCCGGAACCTGTCCACCAGTGCCGCGCACATACAAAGGCCGTAGGGCACTACCCACGCACCTCCCACGCACATTGCCACGCAGTCTAGCATTGTTTACGCTTGAGTGAACATCACCCCAGGAGTTTATACAAAACATTTATTACCAATTCATTGTTTTTGGGCCTTGATTATTGTGTGTGACTACTAAATAAGCTACCATGGGCCCAAAGAAAGCTCCTAGTGCTACTTCTTTGGTAAAGAAAGTGAGGAACACGTTAGAACTGAAGAAAGAAATAATAGAAAAATATGATAGTGGTGTATGTATTGCCGAGCTCGCCAGGATATACAAGAAAGCCCCAACAACCATCGGTTCCACTGTGTATAAGAGAAAAGCAATCACTGAAGCTAATGTTGCGAAAGGGGTGAATACAATAACCAAACAGAGATCACAAACAATAGAAAATATGGAGAAATTGTTGTTGCTGTGGATAAACCAAAAACTGTTAGTGGGTGATAGTGTTGTGCAATCCATCATACGTGAAAAAGCAAGGCAGTTGCATGCCGATCTTGTCAAGAAAATGCCTGGAACCAGTGATGTTGATGTTGATGAATTTAAGGCCAGCAAAGGCTGGTTCGAAAAATTTAAGAGGCGAACTGGCATACACAGTGTTGTAAGGCATGGTGAGGGTGCCAGTTCAGATAAAGATGGGGCTGAAAAATTTGTGCACGACTTTAAAAAATATGTAGAGGCTAACCCTGAGGAGCCTATGGAAGTTGTGAAAAATATTGTGGAATTGGGGACTTCCATGGGGTTGGATGTGAATGAAGAGGATGTGGAAGAGTTGGTGGAGGACCACAATGAAGATCTAACCACTGAAGAGCTGCAAGAGCTTGAGCTGCAACAACAACAAAACAGATCTGAGGAAATTGCTTCAGTGGAGGAAGAGAGATGTAAGGTGCCTTCTTCAGAGATTAAGGAGATTTGTGCAATGTGGAGTAGGGTGCAATCATTTGTGGAGGAACATCACCCTGACAAAGATGTTGCAATCCATGCTGGCTACTTTTACAATGACAATTCCATGTCCCATTTTAGGGACATTTTAAAGAGCCGCCAGACACAGAGCTCTCTGGAGAGATATTTAGTGCCACAGGTGTGCAGTGACTCTCAAGCTGGTCCTAGTGGGATTAAAAGACAAAGAAGGGAAGTGACCCTAGATGAGGACTTGGTACCTAGTCCTTATGGAGGGGGATTCCCCTTCCAAAAATTAAGGTCTCTACCCTCTCCCCTCCTATCTCTCTTCTATCCAGCAACATCAGTCTTCAGTAAGGGTAAGTGCCACATTCATTTCATTCATTTGTGCATGTAAATCTATCTTTAAGGCCCCCCAAAAAATTTTTTTCCAAACTTCTGGGTTTCTGGAACGGATTAATTGATTTTTTATTTTATTAACACATCGGCCGATTCCCACCAAGGCAGGGTGGCCCGAAAAAGAAAAACTTTCATCATCATTCACTCCATCACTGTCTTGCCAGAAGGGTGCTTTACACTACAGTTATAAAACTGCAACATTTACACCCCTCCTTCAGAGTGCCGGCACTGTACTTCCCATCTCCAGAACTCAAGTCCGGCCTGCCGGTTTCCCTGAATCCCTTCATAAATGTTACTTTGCTCACACTCCAACAGCACGTCAAGTATTAAAAACCATATGCCTCCATTCACTCCTATCAAATACGCTCACACATGCTTGCTGGAAGTCCAAGCCCCTCGCACACAAAACTTCCTTTACCCCCTCCCTCCAACCTTTCCTAGGCCGACCCCTACCCCGCCTTCCCTCCACTACAGATTTATACACTCTCGAAGTCACTCTGTCTCGTTCCATTCTCTCTACATGTCCAAACCACCTCAATTTCCATTATTTCTTATGGGGAAAATGGTTTCAGTTTTTGTGTGTTTCAGTTTTAGTGCCTCCCTCAGGAACGGATTAAACACGAAAACCGAGGGATGACTGTACTAGCACCTTGCTGCCGGGTATTTTAGTCACCTCTTATGACACACATGGCTTACAGAGGAGAACAAAACTCATCACAACATTTCGGTCCAAATTGAACCATCAACTAGTGACAAAACATTCACTCGTACTACTGTGCAACCTACAATTACAGAACAATAAATTCTAATATTAATCCCGACCTGAAGCGCTTTCTTGACATTCCCCATGTCAGGCTAAATATTTTCAAAAACTCAATGTATATAAAAGGACCCAAAATCTGGAACTCTCTGCTAGAAATCTCCAGAACCACTGACTCAGCTAGCATTTTTAAAACTACAGTTAGAAAACACCTTATCTCCTTAACCTATTGCAGCCCATTATAAATACATATGTAAAATCTATACAGTGGACACCGAGTTTCAGTCACCTTGGAAATCGAACAATTATGTAAGTTTAATATTGTAAGTGCTTTTGTATGTGTATTTTTGGGGTCTAAAATGACTAATCTAATTTACATTTTTCCTTAAGGGAACAAATTCGTTCGGTAATGGCACTTGAACAGCCTTCTGGAATGAATTATGACCGAAACTCGGGGGTCCACTGTACGTGCATTTGCTCAATATCATGAATATAGGTAAAATATTATAATCAATATATACTTACTCTCAATATCTGTAATCTTCTCTTCTCATTCCATTGCATCAGATTTAGGTTAATAATCAAAACTGTAATTCCTCTCTATCTTTCTTATTAAAGATATATAACATGAACTAATAGAATATTAAATTCTCTTGTATTCATTGTAACTCACATGTACACAATTACTGCACTATTATTGCCTTATTAATCTTAAGTTTGCCTGAAATGCTCTGCATATAAAGGGGCTTATGGCATGTACACTCAATTGTTATACTCCTTTATACCAATGTGTATCATGCTAAAATACAGTGGACCACTGGTTTCCTTAGTCATCGGAGTTCGTAAAATTCGGAATTAGTAACATTTTTTCGTAAAAATATTGGTTCGGTAATCGTAGATCCGCTCAGAATTAGTAATTCGTCCCGGAGGCATACGCGTGGCCCGCACGGCCCAACACTCCATCCAGAGTCAGTGTGCCATTGTTTACCAGCGAGTGACGGTCACCCATGCATTCATATCATACATTTTGTCATTATTCCATTGTTTTTAGTGCTTGCAACTGCTAAATAAGCCACCATGGGCCCAAAGAAAGCTCCTAGTGCCAGCCCTGTGGTAAAGAGTGTAGCAGGCATGCAGGGAGCGTAGCAGGCATGCAGGGAGCGTAGCAGGCATGCAGGGAGCGTAGCAGGCATGCAGGGAGCGTAGCAGGCATGCAGGGAGCGTAGCAGGCATGCAGGGAGCGTAGCAGGCATGCAGGGAGCGTAGCAGGCATGCAGGGAGCGTAGCAGGCATGCAGGGAGCGTAGCAGGCATGCAGGGAGCGTAGCAGGCATGCAGGGAGCGTAGCAGGCATGCAGGGAGCGTAGCAGGCATGCAGGGAGCGTAGCAGGCATGCAGGGAGCGTAGCAGGCATGCAGGGAGCGTAGCAGGCATGCAGGGAGCGTAGCAGGCATGCAGGGAGCGTAGCAGGCATGCAGGGAGCGTAGCAGGCATGCAGGGAGCGTAGCAGGCAAGCAGGAAGAGTAGCAGGCATGCAGGGAGCGTAGCAGGCAAGCAGGAAGCGTAGCAGGCAAGCAGGAAGCATAGCAGGCATGCAGGGAGCATAGCAGGCATGCAGGGAGCGTAGCAGGCATGCAGGGAGCGTAGCAGGATGACAAGGACTTGTTACCTGTTTTATACTTTATGTCTCATTGTTTTCTGTGTAATTTAATCTAGAAACAAAATTTATTTTAATACTTTTGGGTGTCTGGAACGGATTAATTGAATTTCCATTATTTCTTATAGGGAAAAAAAATTCGGAGTTAGTAATACAGTGGTACCTCGGTTAACGATGGTCCCCAAACTCGTCCTTTTATGTAAGTTCATTTTTTGAAATGCTTTTGTAAGTGTATTTTTGGGGATCTAAAAGGACTAGTCTATTTTACATTATTCCTTATGGGGATAAATTCGTTTGGTAATGGCACTTGAACAGCATTCTGGAACGAAAAAATATCGTTAACCGAGGTACCACTGTATTTGGTTTTAGTAGCACCATCTGGAACGGATTAATTACGAAAACCGGGGGTCCACTGTAAAAGTCTTATCATTATAGTTAATGATCCAAGTTTGACCAAACTGCAGTCATAAGTTTAATTCTCCTACTAGCAGAGGCAGATTTACTATGAAAGTACTGAAGCTTAAGCTTGAGGGGCCCCTAATCCCTGAGGGGCCCCCTGAAGTGACTTTAGTCCACATTGATTAAAATTTTTGGGAGGCCTGGTGGCTAAAGCTCTCGCTTCAGACATGGAGGGCCCGGGTTCGATTCCCGGTGGGGTGGAAACATTTCAACATGTTTCCTTACACCTGTTGTGCTGTTCACCTAGCAGCAAATAGGTACCTGGGTGTTAGTCGACTGGTGTGGGTCGCATCCTGAGGTACAAGATTGAGGATCCCAATGGAAATAAGACAGACAGTCCTCGATGACGCACTGACTTTCTTGGGTTATCCTGGGTGGCTAACCCTCTGGGGTTAAAAATCCAAAGAAAATCTTATTTTATCTTATCTTACTGTATGAGAAGGGGTTGTGAAGGGGCCGTAAAACAGCTGAAGCTTCAGAGCCCCAGAAATGTAGTTCTGTCACTGTCTACATTGTTCCAGTCAGTGAACTGTGACTCTTTATTCTTTATGAACACAATTTTACCTGTTCATCATTTATGACTGGAACTATACATGTGAAAATTATTATTATTATTATTATTATTATTATTATTATTATTATTATGTGAGTAAATTACCTGTATACCTGGAAAAGGTTTCGGAAGTCAACGCCCTCATGGCTCGGCCTGAGACCAGGGTCTGATCAACAAGGCTGTTACTGCTGGCCGCACACAAACTGACGTACTAACCAAAGCCCGGCTGGTCAGGTACTAACTTTAGGTGCCTGTCCAGTTCCTTCTTGAAGACAGCCAGGGGTCAATTAATAATCCCCCTTCTGTATACTGGGAGGCAGTTGAACAGTCTTGGGCAACGGACACTTATTGTGTTGTCTCTCAGTGTACTCGTGGCACCCCTGCTTTCCACTGGGGGAATGTTGCATCTCCTGCCGAGTCTTTTGCTTTCATAGGGAGTGATTTTCGTGTGCAAGTTTGATACTAATCCCTCTAGAATTTTCCAAGTGTATATTATCGTGTATCTCTCTCGCCTGCATTCCAGGGAAAACAAATCAAAGGACTTCAACCGCTCCCAGTAATTTAGGTGCCTTATTGTACTTATGTGTGCCGTGAAAGTTCTTTGTACACTCTCCAGGTCAGCAATTTCACATGCCTTGAAGGGGGCAGTTAGTGTACAGCAGTTTTCCAGCCTAGAGAGAACAAGCGATTTGAAGAGAATCATCATAGGCTTGGCGCCCCTCGTTTTGAAGGTTCTCATTATCCATCCTATCATTTTCCTAGCAGATGTGGTAGATACATTGTTGTGGTCTTTGAAGGCGACATCCTCTGACATTATCACTCCCAGGTCCTTCACATTACTTTTTTGCTCTATTGTATGGTTAGGATTTGTCATATACCCTGATAGTTTTAATTTCCTCAAGTTTTCCATTTCTGAGTACAGTGGACCCCCGGTGTTCGTGATTTTTTCGTTCCAGAATGCTGTTCAAGTGCCATTACCAAACGAATTTATTCCCATAAGGAATAATGTAAATTAGACTAGTCCTTTTAGACCCCCAAAAATACACTTACAAAAGCACTTACAAAAATACACTTACATAATTGTTCGAGTTTGGAGCATCACGAACACCGGGGGTCAACTGTAGTTGAAATTTCCCTTCATTGAACTTCATATTGTTTTGAGTGGCCCATTTGAAGATTTGGTTGATGTCCGCTTGGAGTCTTGCAGTGTCTTCGATGGATTTCACTGTCATGGCAATTCGGGTGTCATCCGCAAAGGAAGACACGGAGCAATGGCTCACATCTCTATGTCAGATATGAGGATGAGGAATAGAATGGGAGAGAGTACTGTGCCTTGTGGAACAGAGCTTTTCACCTTAGCTGCCTCAGGCTTTACTCTGTTTACTATTACTCTATGTTCTATTTGTCAGGAAGTTATAGATCCATCTACCAACTTTTCCTGTTATTCCTTTATCATGCATTTTGTGCACTATTACACCGTGGTTACACTTGTCGAAAGCTTTTGCAAAGTCTGTGTATACTACATCTGTATTTTGTTTATCTGCACGAGATTTACAGGGTATTTCCTGAATTATTACCTTCAAGTAATCTGGTGAGGTAAGTGGGACTTAGGTCACAGTAGGTCACTGAACTGCAACTCCTTCAACTGCCCACTTCACCACTCTCACAACAGCTAGACCTGATATTAACCCTTTCGGGGTTATGGTCGTACAAGTACGTTTTACGCACTGTGGTTATTGACGTACTAGTACTCCTAAATTCTAGCGACCTCAAATCAAGCAGAAACAGACTGTTAGGCCTAGATGTGATAGAATGGGTCTGTGCGGTCAGTGTGCGCAGTATAAAAAAATTCCTGCACCACACAGTGCATAATGAGGAAAAAAAACTCTGACCGTGTTTTTGGTTTAAAACAGCGACTTTGCAGTCTATTTTCGTATGGTATTTATGCTTGTATTCTCGTTTTCTTAGTCTCATTTTATAGAATAGATGATATATTACAGAAATAGAGA
Source organism: Cherax destructor (assembly GCA_009830355.1). NCBI lineage: Eukaryota > Metazoa > Arthropoda > Malacostraca > Decapoda > Parastacidae > Cherax > Cherax destructor. The sequence goes on from WNWK01024609.1 coordinate 10,488, forward strand.
TAATTTTGACCGGTTTCACGATGACAAGTACCTTGAAACTGAGCGCAAAGTAGCGAAAATGTTCGATTTTAGCCGATGTTCAGGAGTAAACAAATCACACCATGCGTCCAATACACATAAACTGGAGAGTCTAATATTCTTGTACAAGTGCGCTGATATTATTTATACCATTTTTACAATGATGCAGTTGTATACATAACAGTAAATCTTCTATTTTTTGTGAGAATAAAAATTCAAAATGGAAAGCAAAAGTAATGTAAGAGGGGCCTGGAGATGTGACTAATGAACAGAGAAGATGTTATTTTAGTGCCAGGAATGTCTGCCTTGTTTATTATGGACCCTATTTTGAAACTGGCATCGTTTGAAATTTGTGTGAAATTGGCCAAATTGCCATTTTCTGACCACTATTTTGGGTAGTTGAAATTGGTAAATAGGCAGTTTCTTGTACTCAATCGATAGACGAAATGGAGTTCTAGCGAAATAGCTATAATTTTAGTAGACTGAAGCATTGGAATGTGCCGAAAATAGGGCTCAAAGTGGGCGAAATCGCTGATGCGTAAATGTCATGGCTACCGCTAACTTCGCGAAAGCATAATTCCGTTAGTTTTCGATCAAATTTCATAATTTTTGTGGCGTTATGATCGGAAAAAGATTCTCTATCATTCCATAAGAAAAAATAATTTTTTTTTTAAATTCGTGGACCCTGAGAACGAGTTTCAGAGAGACCCCTTGGACCCCCAAAGGGTTAAATTAATAATTATAACATTAAAACCAGCTACTCTGGTAATTAAAGTTATGTGGACTATGTGATTTGGCTTGCTTGCTGGGTACACAAAATATTCATATTACCACTTACCATTTAATTACTGTAGATGGATCACACCACAACATCTGCCTAACATCTAGACCCTACACTGGCCAGCTAGTGATCTAAATGCAAAGACTAATGGTGCACTTCCCTGTGAGTGATGTCTGCCTTTATTTTCTGTCATCCACACGTAATTCTAGAGGTCCTGCAAATTTCCTGTCTCAATTTTTCAGCAGGAGACATTAACACAGGTTCCTATTACAAATTCAGGTTGAAACACACCAATTTGGCCTTGGAAAATGCCGAATTATATTGCACCATGCAGTCCAGTGTCCACACATTAAATTCAATATGGCATCCCTTCCCCAGCATTACTATTGGCTGTTCAACACCCCTTCACTTAAAATTTCTCTAAGGGTACAAATAACATCACATTTTAATGTGCAATTATGTATATTATTCATTTATATGTTCCACCTTTAGGAAATTATGTAAAAAATTTCCACAATACATGTTCATCATTTAAGAACATAACTTTACCTGTTCTTCATTAGTCTTATCTCTCTCTTGCGTGACGCCTCCTCTGCCATCTGGTCGCTGGAGCCGTGAACACCAGTGGTGGCTGTGGTTGCTAGCACCACACCCTGTGCTAGGCTAGTACCGGTGCTAGTGGCAATCTTCAGCCCACTCAGATCACTCGTTGCAACTGTCAAAGGACAACGTTATTCACTAAGGTCGTTCATCTTCAAGATTTACAATGATATTGTAGTTTCAGAATGTTTTATTATATTTATATAAGGTGCAGAGAATGTGAGGCTACTGGGTGCAGTTAACAAATATGAAATAATAATGATGATAAAATCATCATATCATAGCAACAACAACAACAATAATAATAATAATAATAATAATCCTAGATAGTAGGTTGGTAGACAGCAACCACCCAGGGAGGTACCACTGTCCTGTGGAAGTAGGTTGGTAAAAAGATAAAGATAAAGGTTTATCTCTTTGTAAAGGTTACAATGTGTAATTACAATTTTGGTTTGCTAAGTACAAAGAAAGACACTATCATGCCAGGACATTTCGGGTAGACTAATCCTAATTCATAGTAACTACAGTAGACCATCATTTAGCACGAGTTTATGTGGCACGATTTGGGTATTGCACGATTGAAGAATTGCGGCATATTTTTATCTAACACGATGTAAAATTAACTTTACACGGTTCACGGGAGGGGAAAAAATTTTGAGCGAGCGGTTGCCCGCGGTGGGTTAAACCATTATGTCAGTGGGGGAGACCTACTGCTATCCCCCGCCACTCTCACCCACCCATGCATCCCTCCCAGCGTTCAGTTTGGTTCATACCCGTGCAGGATGACAATAATCGGGAAGCTCGCTGTGTTTATTTACATACATTTTCTCATTTTCATCGCATTTTGATAAATCTGCGATGCAGTCATGGCACCCAGTAAGCATACAAGTGTTCCTGCAAGTGATTGACTTACTGAATGACTTGACTGACTTACTGAATGAATTGACTGACTTACTGAATGACTTGACTGACTTACTGAATGACTTGACTGACTTACTGAATGACTTACTGAATGGCTTGACTGACTTACTGAATGGCTTGACTGACTTACTGAATGACTTGACTGACTTACTGACTGAATTTAGGCGTCTTTATCATACTGCTACGGTATTTACGTTATGCCTAATATTATTCTGGAATAAATATGATAGGTAGATAACTTATTGATAGTAATAATAAGTATTATTATACAATATTTTATAGTGCGATGAGCTCACACCTCCACACGCCATGGTGGTCCATGAGTAACTGACGCTGAGAGAGACTGCTAGCGCCTTCTCCCTCTCTCAATTTTTATTAATTTGTGCATCTTTATCATGCTTCTACATTATTTATGTTATACCTAATATTATTCTGGAATAAATATGATACGTAGATAACCTTTATTGATAGTAATAGTATTATTTTACAATACTTTATAGTGCCGTGAGCTAACATGTCCTCATGCCATGTTGGTCCATGAGCAACTGAGACACTGCTCCACCTTCTCCCTCTGTCATAGCCCTGCCCACACTTTATGTCAGTTTTTATTAATTTATGCATCTTTATCATGCTTCTACATTATTTATGTTATACCTAATATTATCCTGGAATAAATATGAGAGGTAGATATTATTTATTGATAGTAATAGTATAATTACACAATAACAAATCTAGAAGCAGTGCTTTGAAACTGGGTCTAGACCAGCTGATGATGTCTTACCGTCAGCTGTATAATGTACTGCAGGGTAAAAGAGCCCAGAGATCTATTACATCATTTATGCACACTCCAATACAACCATCGACTTTAGTACCAGAACCTCTACCATCCACTTCTGCCAACAACCAACAACCATCCACCTCAGCACAGTAGGGCCACACCATGCATATCCACTCTCTTCGCAATCGTCCACAAACACCATTACCCACAATTTAAGGTAAGAAATACTATTATTTCTATTGCATTTGTAGTCTTAAGCAGTAATATATCACAACAATGCACTACAATTACATATTCACCTTCAATTTTTGCAAGATCAAAACCCCTCAAGGAAGGTTCCTTGATGCTGGTGAGGGGCTCTTGATCTAGGGAATTGGATCTGTGCTCCAGTTCCCTGAATTGAGCCTGAATGCCTTCCATCCCCCCTATGCGCTGTATAATCCTATGGGTTTAGCACTCCCCCATAATTATAATAATAATAATAATAATGTTGGTCTAAAAAAAACTTGTTTGGCTTTTTGGGGACTCCCAGGAACGTAACCCTATTTTCCCATAAGTTCTTCTAATTATCTAACACAATGTTTTCAGGAACGTAACTATGTACCATGCTAAATGACGGTCTACTGTACTTAAAACTAGACAAGATAATAGTGGTTATCTTTATTACAATCTTATTTAATCTTAATACTAATATGAGGTAGTCAAGGTGGAGGTGTATAAGAATAATAATGTTGAAGTTGGACATAATAAAAAATAATATTACAATTACTGGTTCAGGCAGTATTACTTCATGGACTGGCAGAAGTTTAAAAGTCTAGAGGTCACATAATATAACTAATTAGCAAAGTCCTTAATTTATAAGTAGTCAGGGGATCCTTTACCAGTTCCGGTAGCAAGTTCCAGATCTTTGGGCCCTTTATGTGCATAGTTTTTTGAATAGTGTGAGACTGACATGAGGGATGTTGAAGAGTGCCTTATGCCTTGTATTGTGACAGCAACCACCCAGGGAGGTACTACTGTCCTGCCAAGTGAGTGTAAAATGAAAACCTGTAATTGTTTTACATGATGGTAGGATTGCTGGTGTCTTTTTTCTGTCTCATAAACATGCAAGCTTTCAGGTACGTCTTGCTACTTCTACTTACACTTAGGTCACACTACACATGCATGTACAAGCATATATATACACACCCCTCTGGGTTTTCTTCTATTTTCTTGCTAGTTCTTGTTCTTCTTTATTTCCTCTTATCTCCATGGGATAGTGGAACAGAATTCTTCCTCCATAAGCCATGTGTGTCGTAAGAGGCGACTAAAATGCCAGGAGCAAGGGGCTAGTAACCCCTTCTCCTATATACATTACTAAATTTATAAAAAAAAATACTTTAGTTTTTCTTTTTTAGGGTCACCCTGCCTTGGGCGGGATATGACTGGTGCGTTGAATTTTTTTTTATAGAAATTTAACTATAGCAATTATAGGTATATAATTATAGGAACTTCTTCTTTCTTCTTTCAACACGTCGGCCGTTTCCCACCGAAGCAGGGTGGCCCAAAAGAAAAACGAAAGTTTCTCCTTTTACATTTAGTAATACATACAGGAGAAGGGTTACTAGCCCTTGCACCGGCATTTAGTGCCTCTTGACACCATGGCTTACGGAGGAAGAATTCTCCACTTCCCCATGGAGATAAGAGAAATAAGAACAAGAACTAGTAAGAAAATAGAAGAAACCCAGAGGATGTGTATATACATATGCTGTACATGAATTGTAGTGTGACCTAAGTGTAAGAGTAACAACATACCTGAAATCTTGCATGTTTATGAGACAGAAAAGACACAGCATCTACCATCATGTAAACAAGACAGCTTTGTACACTCACTTGGCAGGACGAAGTGAGTGTACAACGAAAGCCTGTATTTGTTTTACATGATGGTAGGATTGCTGGTGTCTTTTTTCTGTCTCATAAACATGCAAGATTTCAGGTATGTCTTGTTACTTCTACTTACACTTAGGTCACACTACACATGCATGTACAAGCATATATATACACACCCCTCTGGGTTTTTTTCTATTTTCTTGCTAGTTCTTGTTCTTCTTTATTTCCTCTTATCTCCATGGGGAAGTGGAACAGAATTCTTCCTCCATAAGCCATGTGTGTCGTAAGAGGCGACTAAAATGCCAGGAGCAAGGGGCTAGTAACCCCTTCTCCTGTATACATTACTAAATTTATAAACAAAAATACTTTAGTTTTTCTTTTTAGGGTCACCCTGCCTTGGGCGGGATATGACTGGTGCGTTGAAATTTTTTTTATAGAAACTTAACTATAGCAATTATAGGTATATAATTATAGGAACTTAACTATAGTAATTATAGGTACAGTAGAACCCCCATATCCACTGATTCAGTACCCGTGGTAAAGTTATCCACAGTTTATTGTGGCCCAAAAATAACCCTCAAAATGCAAAATAAATAATCCCAAAGTGCAAAAGTAGTGATGGTGGAAGTTCTTCAAAGCCGTGAATTGCTGCCCATCAAGAAAAAAGTGTTAATTCTAAACTTATTTTCCATAATCTATCAATTAAACTTTATCATATAAACAAAAAATGATATATATAGGGTTTGCTACTATCCAATGGTTTCAGGTATCTGCAGCAGGTGTTGGAAGGTATCCCCAGAGGACACGGGGGTCCTACTGTATATCAAAATTGAAGATAATTTGGACAAAGAATTGAATTCTTGAGATATGGAAATGTGTTTGTGTGTGTGTTCATGTGTTACTAACAACCTGAAGGATCCACGATCAAGCAGTGTGTTGAAGTGGACAAGAGAATTGATCACCACAAAAATCAAACATTTCCGCTACTTTGAGCTCAATTTAAAGCTACTTTCAGTCCTGAAACCAATCAAAATTATCTATACAGTGGTCCCTCGACTAACGTAATTAATCCGTTCCAGGAGCTAGTTCTTAACATGAAAAATTCGTAACCTTATTTCCCATAAGAAATAATGTAAATACAATTAATCCGTTTCCACCCAAAAATTTTCACCAAAAATTCATTTTTTTAAAGAATAAATACTATAGTTTTACATACAGAAAACAATGAGAAATAAATATAAAGCACTAATTATAATGGACAAATGAACAGTTAAATAAGTTTTACCTTTATTGAAGACTCTTGTTGGCATATGAGAGTTTGTTTGGAGAGAGGACAAAATAGTCCTTCAATATGACAATAATATCAACTCTACAGCTTATTTATCTAGCACAATTCATCTAATATGACATAATAAACAATATTAATAACATAGAAACATGATATAAACTCTAGAATGAATAAAACATGTCATTACGATGTAAGACTGGTGGTACAGGTATCCCTCAACATTCGCGAGGGTTAGGGGATCAAGAGCCTCGTGAATGTTGAAAAATCGCGAATGTTTGGTGCCCCAATATATTGTAGGGAAATATAATACAATACTGCTTCCTTAACCTATTGAACCATGAACAATCGTAAAACACATATAAACATCTTAAAATAATGTACTATATACATGTTATTTTGACATGAGCTGGCTGTGGAGAGAGGCCTGTAATAGTATAATTATACAATAGTATTTTATAGTGTTGTGAAGTGTCATGGGGAATCAAGAGTTACTGACACACTGCTTCTTCTGCCTCTGCTGTAGCTCTGCCCACTTTGTAATGATGCCAAATGTTGAATTAAATATGTATACATTAGAACAAAAAATGAAACTCCAACTTCATAACTTTATTTTAATTTGCATAACTCATATATTACAGAAAACAATAAAAAAGTAAAATAAACATACAACGAGTTAAGCTTACAGAAAAATACATTAAATTCACCATCTAACATTGTTACGAAGTGGGAGGAGCTATTGGAGGGAGGAGAGGCGAGCAGTAACATTCAGTGTCTGGTGAGTCGTCATGGGTGTTGTATGTTAGCCTTAGTGCTAATAAAATGTTGTGTAATTACACTAATATTAGTAATAAAGGTTATCTATCTATTACATTTATTCCAAATTGATATCAGAAACATGATAAATACCCTAGAACTGTAATAAAGATGCTGAAATGAATAATATATGCCATATTATATGAGGGGTAACAGAGCAGGCAGACCGCCACCATATATGAGATGTTTACATCAGGGTAAACATGCCTAAATCACTCTTGTCGTAAGAACAAAGGCAAAAATAGCATTTATTGTTTTTAGAATAATAATAATTTATAATAATTGATCTGGATCAATTTAAATGTTATCAGTATTTGGTAGCTGACATTTAGAGCACTCCACAGCAATTATTATTATTATTATTATTATTATTATTATTATTTCCTACAATATATTGTAAGAAAATAATATTAATAATAATAATAATTATTATTATTTCCCTACAATATATTGTAGGGAAATAATAATTATAATAATAATTAATAATAATTGCTGTGGAGTGCTCTAAATGTCAGCTACCAAATACTGATAACATTTAAAGTGCTCCAGATCAATTATTATAAATTATTATTATTCTAAAAACAATAAATGCTATTTTTGCCTTTGTTCTTACGACAAGAGTGATTTAGGCATGTTTACCCTGATGTAAACATCTCATATATGGTGGCGTCTGCCTGCTCTGTTACCCCTCATATAATATGGCATATATTATTCATTTCACAATCTTTATTACAGTTCTAGGGTATTTATCATGTTTCTGATATCAATTTGGAATAAATGTAATAGATAGATAACCTTTATTTAGTACATTCATTACTTACTGCTTCCTTAACCTATTGAACCATGAGCAATCATAAAACGCATGAAAACATAGTAAAATATTGTACTATATAGTACTACATACATGTTATACTGTAGTTTAATAACAAATAATGAATGAAGAAAAGACTCAGTGAGTGAGTGGTGTGGGGGCTGGCTGCCGGGTCGGGGGGATGGTAGTAGGGACACTAGGGTGGCGGGAAACTTAAATATGATTTGGTGGGTGGGAATTTGGCGGCTGGGAATTTGGCGGCCGGGAATTCGCGAATGTGTGAAGCCCGCGAAAGTAGAAAACGCGAAAGTTGAGGGATACCTGTAGTGTGTTTGTTGTTGTTGGGTATAAGGGCCACTGACCATAAGCCGTGGTGGGTGGCAGCAGGTGGCCATCACTATTCACACAAAACAATGTGCATAATTTATAACTAAGAAACATTTACACTTTAATTTATAAATAAGAAATATTTACACTTTAATTTATAAATAAGAAATATTCACACTTATATAAATAAGAAATACTTTCATTTACCTTGGAGAGATGGTGGCAGAGGACTGCGCTCTTCTCAGTGTCCCTATATATAAGTCAAAACAGAGTGACTTATTTCCATTGCTACACTTTATCACTGGCTGGTGCTATAGCCTTTATCGACTTGTGAAGCTTCTTTGGACCCATGATGACTTATTTCACAGTGACAATCACTTAACCAACATTAAACACAACAAAGTATTGTGAATGTTTGAAAGAGCGCGCTGGGTAATGTTCTCTCAAGTGTAAACAATGCTTGACTGGCGTCCTGTCCGCCTCACCGCGCTTGCACGGGGCAGGCGGACAGGTCTGGTATGTTATGCTACACGAGTAAATGTCGCTACACGAGAAAAATATTTTGCGAAAAAAGCTTTCGTTACACAATTTTTACGTTATATGGAGCTTACGTTCGTTGGGGTTCCACTGTACTTCTGTGATATATCTTCCATTCTATCAAATAAGACCAAGAAACCGAGAATACAACCATATAAACCACACAAAAACACACAAATAACCTGCACATAGAAGAGAGGAGCTTACGACGACGTCCAACTTGGACCGTTTACAAAGTCACAATAACAAAAAGGAGAGAAAGAGGGAGTACGTATATATAGGGCAGCAGATAGGGATGGGACAAGAGAGGAAGCAGGAAAGGAGGAAGAGAGATAGTGGTAGAGATAGCAGTAGTAGTAATGGAGTCAGTCAAATACTAAGAAAGAGGAGCACTGCAAGGGAGCTAGGGGCCCACAAAGGGTAAGAACAAGAACACAGAAGGGAAAATAATAATAATGGACCAAATGCCCAAGGCAAAAGAAAGAAAATCCAAAGGAGAAAGAGGAAAGGGGAAAAGGGGAAAAAAGAATCAGGTTAAGTCACAGGTGTTCTGAAGTTTGGAGCATTTTACAATGTACAGTAATGGGAAAGGAAGGCATCTATAGAGACAAAGCCAGGACTAAGATTCATACAAGGAAAGTTGTGTATAAGGGAGGAAGTAGGGTAGACAGTTTTAGCAGAAGACCAGTCAATAGGATGACTGTGATCTCTGACATGACAGAAGAGAACATTGTTGGTGTCGGCAAGCCAAACACTACTTTTGTGCTCTCTGAGTCTGTCAGAAAGAGAATGGCCAGTTTCTCTAAAGTACTGAAGAGGACAGGAGGAACAAGAAATAGAGTAGACACCAGGAACATCTATAGAGGGAGGAGAGGTATGAACTAGATTAGTGCAAAGAGTGTTAGTCTGGCGAAAAGTAAGTTTGAGAGCTGTTGAGATTAGAAAGACTGGAAATGTACGGAAGGCAGAGGACAGGAGAGTTCCCAGGAGTAGAGAGTTTGGGAGAGAATTAAGTCTGTTTAGCAAGTGAGAAGGCAGAGTCTATGAAAGGGGAAGGGTAGCCAAGATGTTCCTTAGACATCAAACTTACTTTTTGCCAGACTAACACTCTTCGCACTAATCTAGTTCATACCTCTCCTCCCTCTATAGATGCTCCTGGTGTCTACTCTATTTCTTGTTCCTCCTGTCCTCTTCAGTACTTTAGAGAAACTGGCCATTCTCTTTCTGACAGACTCAGAGAGCACAAAAGTAGTGTTAGGCTTGCCGACACCAACAATGCTCTTTTCTGTCATGTCAGAGATCACAGTCATCCCATTGATTGGTCTTCTGCTAAAACTGTCTACCCTATGTCCATCTTTCACAGTCGCTGTCTGGTTGAATCCTCCCTTATACACAACTTTCCTTGTATGAATCTTAGTCCTGGCTTTGTCTCTGTAGATGCCTTCCTTTCCCATTACACTGTAAAATGCTCCAAACTTCAGAACACCCGTGACTTAACCTGATTCTTTTTTCCCCTTTTCCCTTCTCTTTCTCGTTTGGGATTTCTTTCTTCTGCCTTGGGCATTTGGCCCATTATTATTATTTTCCCTCCCTCTGTGTTCTTGTTCCTACCCTTTACCCTTTGTGGGCCGCTAGCTCCCTTGCAGTGCTCCTCTTTCTTAGTATTTGACTGACTCCACTACTACTACCTCTACCACTACCTCTCTTCCTCCTTTCCCACTACCTTTCTTGTCCCGTCCCTATCTGCTGGCCTATATATACTCCCTCCTCCTCTGCTTTTTGTTAGTGTGACTTTGTAAATAGTCCAAGTCAGACCGAAATGTCGTCGTAAGCTCCTCTCTGTATTATGTGCTTGTTATTTGTGTACTGTTCCAGTCACGGTATTGTGCCTTTTTATTTTGTTACGTACAAAAATACACCGCAAAGTCAGTTTTAAACAAAAAATACAGTCGCAGTTTTTTCCCCACAATGCACTGCTTGCCGCAGGATTTATTTTTTATATGGTGCACACTCACCACACTCATATCTCATATCTAGGCCTAAATTTACCACTCACAGCTTATCTGAGTGAGCTGAGTTCATGCCAACTATGGCACAGACCCTACAAAGGATAAGTGTGTGGTTCTGACCTGGAACAATAATAATATTAATGATAAAATTGTAGTTCTCATCTGGAACAATAATAATAATGATAATTAAGAGTATGGTTCTCACCTGGAATAACAATAATAATAATAATAAGTATTAAGGTGCTCAACTCGTAAAGATTAAGATTTTATTTCTTTGCAAAGGTTACAATGTGTAATTACAATTTTGATTTGTTAAGTACAAAGAAAGCCACTATCATGACGGGGCATTTCGGGCAGACAATAGGGTCTGAACCTTGAGCATAATGGACTATTATGGTCCTTACCTGGTACAATAAACTGAGGGTCTGAACCTTGAGCACAGTAGACTACAGTGGACCCTCGGTTAGCGGCCGTAATCCATTCCAGAAGCTAGGGCTTTAACCGAAATAATATTCCCCATAAGAATTAATGTAAATACTACAATTAATTTGTTCCTGACAAAAATATTCACAAAAAAATATTTTTTTTTAACAATTAAATCAGTATTACATACCTTTATTGAAGACTAATGCTGGCTTCTGGAAGATAGGGAGGAGTTAGTGTTTGGAAGGGGAATCCCCCCTCCAAAAGGACTTCAGGTAACAAGTCCCTCTCTGGGGTTACTTCCCTTCTTTGTCTTTTAATCCCACTAGGACCAGCTTGAGAGTCACTGGACCCCTTTCTAGAAAAATAACTGTACAGAGTGCTCTGTTTCTGGCGCCTCTTTAACATTTCCCTGAAGTGGGACAAGGTTTTGTCACTAAACATGTTGCAGATATGGCTTGTTTCAGCTTGGTCAGAAAGGTGTTTTTCAACAAATGTCTGCACCTTAGTCCACATAGAACAATTTTCCTTAATCTCTGCAGAAGGCACCTCCTTCTCTTCCTTTTCCTCCTCCTCCTTTTCTGAAGCAATTGCCTGAACTTTGGTCTGATGAAGTTCCAGTTCCAGCTGTTGCAGCTCTTCAGTGGTTAGCTCTACCCTGTGGTCCTGCACCAACTCTTCCACATCCTCACCACTCACCTCCAACCCCAGGCTGTTCCCCAATGTCACAATATCTTCAACAACAGGCACAGGGTCGTCAGCCTCAAATCCTACAAAATCGCTCTTTGCAACACAATCCGGCCACAGTGGTCTCCAAGCAGAGTTCAAAGTCCTGGTAGTCACTCCCTCCCAAGCCTTACCTATAAGACCTATGCAGTTGTAGACATTGAAGTGATTCTTCCAGAACTCTCTAAGGATCAATTCAGTGTCCGAGGTCATTTCAAAGCACTTCTGAAACACTGCTTTAGTGTAGTTTCTTGAAGTTAGAAATGACCTGCTGGTCCATAGGCTGGAGGAGTGGTGTTAGGAGGCAAGAACTTCACTTTTATAAATTTGAAGTCCCTAGACATTTGGTCTTCCAAGTCTGGAGGATGTGCAGGAGCATTGTCCAGTACCAGAAGGCACTTGAGTCCCAAATTGTTATCCTGAAGGTATTTTTTCACGCTTGGGCCAAACACATCATCAACCCAATCTTTGAAAATTGGCCTTGTGACCCATGCATTTTGATTTGATTTCGACATCACACACAATCTTTTCTTGTGGACATTGTGTTTCTTGAACACAATGGGATTTTCAGAGTGATACACGAGTAAAGGCTTCACTTTGAAATCCCCACTAGCATTACTACACAACATGAGAGTTAGCCCTTATACAATGTCATATTGACTACGCTTGCTCTTCATGGTACTCTGCCTTGACAAAAAAAACTGAAAGATAAACTGCAAATCACACAGAACAAAATGATAAGATTCATCCTGGACCTGGGTCCAAGAGAACATGTAGGCCAGGATGAATTACAACAATTAGATATGCTGAATATTGAAGACAGAGTAAAACAACTTAAGTTGAATCAAGTTTATAAAATTGCTCACAAACAGTGTCCAGAATATCTTGCTGCAAATTTTGTCAAGGCTGGGAACCAAAGCAGTCATAGTACTAGGGGGAGAGAGCACAACTTTGTAGTACCCACAGTCAGTGGCCAGGCTTCAAACACCTTTTATTGTACAGCAATAAAGGAATGGAACAGACTGCCTGCACATGTCAAAGCCAGTCATAGCATCAGCCAGTTCAAGAAGAGAGCCAAAAGGTACCTAATGAATGTAGCGACGGAAAGGGAGGAGAATGATTTTTATTTTTTTTAGATAACATACATGTACATGTAAATAACTCTTTTTACCTTATTCCTTTTAATTTTAGTATAATAACTAGTATCTACTAGTGTCTAATATTAAGGTATTAAATGGACCCCAAATGGACCCCAATGGAAATAAGTCACTCTGTCTGACTTTTTGGGTTATCCTAGGTTTTCTACACATATGCTGCTATGTATGATAATCTATGTAACTGTATTTATGTATACCTGAATAAACTTACTTACTTACATAGGCTTGTGTCCTGGCAGTCTTTTCCTCCTGCGTGATGTAGGTCCTGTTGGGCATTTTCTTCCAAAACAGGCCTGTTTCGTCACAATTAAACACTTGTTGGGGTTTCAGATTTTCACTCTTTATGTAGTCCTGAAATTCCTGCACAAACTTTTCAGCAGCATGTTTGTCTGAACTTGCAGCCTCACCATGCCTTACAACACTGTGTATGCCACTGCGCTTCTTAAATCTCTCAAACCAGCCTTTGCTGGCCCTAAATTCACTACCAGCAGCACTTGTTCCAGGAGTTTTCTTCACAAGATCTTCATGCAAATGCCTTGCCTTCTCACAAATAACAGACTCCACTACACTGTCTCCCACTATTTGTTTTTCTTTAATCCACAATAACAATAACTTTTCCATTTGTTCCATTATTGGTGACCTTTGTTTCGTAAGCACATTTACTCCTTTGGCAACATCAGCATCCTTGATTTGTTATTTCTTTGACAGGATGGTTGTAATTGTTGATATGTTTTTCCCAAACATCCTGGCAAGTTCCAGCACCCGCATACCACTCTCATATTTCTCAATCACTTCTCTCTTAAATTCCATGGTGTTTCTCACTCTCTTTGCCACATGAACTTTACTAGGAACTTTCTTGGGAGCCATGGTTACTTATTTCGCAGTTGCACTGACAAAAAACAATGGAAAACAAGCGAAATGTTTGGATGAATGAGCAGAAGCTTCCTTACGCACCGAGAGACACAGCCAAACTGAAGCGACGCGTCCCATATGGCCGCTAACCGAAATAACAGCCGCTAACCGGGAGCTGTAAAACCGGCCGCTAACCGGGAGCTGTAAAACCGGCCGCTAACCTAGGGTTAACTGTATTATGGTCCTCACCTGGTACAATAAACAGTGGGTCTGAACTTTGAGCATAATGGACTATTATGGTCCTCACCTGGTACAATAAACTGTGGGTCTGAACCTTGAGCATAGTGGACTATGGCTCCACCAGCAGTTGCAGCGTTGGTCATTGCGATGGTCTGAAGACCCTCGCTGCCCTGACCACTCAACTGCAAGCCGCCAGCGGGAAGAACTGCAAGGAAATCATCAACATCGGTTATCACCAACAATGTAAACATGAATCGTCTTTTTCTGAAGGTAGCAACACGAAAATGAAAGTTCTGACAAAATAATTATGCAATGTGTACAGTAAAATAAAAATTTTGATGAAATCCTGCAATATACAATAAAATAAAAAAAATGCAAATTTTGACAAAATGATTATGCATTATACAACAAAATAAAAATTTTGATGAAATAAGTATGGAATAAACAAATACAAAAAAATGAAAATTTGGATGACATTAGACAATATACAATGAAATACAATAAAATGCAAATTTTGATGTAATAATTACAAAATATACAGTAAAATAGAAGCTTATTTCCAACACCTACACTATTTATACAGAGATAAGTGACACTTGAGTGCATCTTGAAAGCCAATAGTTATGCAGGCATTTCAGGAAAATTCGGGCTTAACCCTTTGGGGGTCGACAGGCCTTCTCGGAAACACGTTCTCAGGGTCAAAATTTTTTTGGAAAAAAAAAAAAAATGTTTTCTTATGAAATGATAGAGAATCTTTTTTCCGATCATATCGACACCAAAAGTTTGAAATTTTAATGAAAACTTACGGAATTATGCTCTCGCGAAGTTATCGGTCTCGAAGATGGTTACGCATCGGCGATTTCACCCACTTTGAGCCCTATTTTAGGCCAATTCTAATGTTCCAATCCACTAAAATCATAGCTATATCGCTAGAACTCCATTTCTTCTATCGATTGAGTACAAGAAACTGCCTATTTACCAATTTCAACTACCCAAAATATTTTTTTTTTATTTTTTATTAACACATCGGCCGATTCCCACCAAGGCAGGGTGGCCCGAAAAAGAAAAACTTTCATCATCATTCACTCCATCACTGTCTTGCCAGAAGGGTGCTTTACACTACAGTTATAAAACTGCAACATTAACACCCCTCCTTCAGAGTGCCGGCACTGTACTTCCCATCTCCAGAACTCAAGTCCGGCCTGCCGGTTTCCCTGAATCCCTTCATAAATGTTACTTTGCTCACACTCCAACAGCACGTCAAGTATTAAAAACCATATGCCTCCATTCACTCCTATCAAATACGCTCACACATGCTTGCTGGAAGTCCAACCCCCTCGCACACAAAACTTCCTTTACCCCTCCCTCCAACCTTTCCTAGGCCGACCCCTACCCCGCCTTCCCTCCACTACAGATTTATACACTCTCGAAGTCACTCTGTCTCGTTCCATTCTCTCTACATGTCCAAACCACCTCAACAACCCCTCCTCAGCTCTCTGGACAATCGTTTTGGTAATCCCGCACCTCCTCCTAATTTCCAAACTCCGAATTCTCTGCATTATATTCACACCACACATTGACCTCAGACATGACATCTCCACTGCCTCCAGCCTTCTCCTCGTTGCAACATTCATCACCCATGCTTCACACCCATATAAGAGCGTTGGTATAACTATACTCTCATACATTCCCTCTTTACTTCCATGGACAAGGTTCTTTGTCTCCACAGACTCCAAGTGCTCCACTCACCCTTTTTCCCTCATCAATTCTATGATTCACCTCATCCTTCATAGATCCATCCGCCGACATGTCCACTCCCAAATATCTGAATACATTCACCTCCTCCATACTCTCTCCTCCAATCTGATATCCAATCTTTCGTCACCTATTCTTTTTGTTATCCTCATCACCTTACTCTTTCCTATATTCACTTTCAATTTTCTTCTTTTACACACCCTACCAAATTCATCCACCAACCTCTGCAGCTTCTCTTCAGAATCTCCCAAAGCACAGTGTCATCAGCAAAAGCAACTGTGACAACTCCCACTTTGTATTTGCTTCTTTATCTTTTAGCCCAACACCTCTTGCCAAGACCCTCGTATTCACTTCTCTTACAACCCCATCTATAACTATATTGAACAACCACGGTGACATCACACATCCTTGTCAAAGGCCCACTTTTACTGGGAAATAGTCCCCTTCCCTCCTACACACTCTAACCTGAGCCTCACTATCCTCATAAAAACTCTTCACTGCTTTCAGTAACCTTCCTCCTATTCCATACACCTGCAACATCTGCCACATTGCCCCCCTATCTACCCTATCATACGCCTTTTCCAAATCCATAAATGCCACAAAAACATCTTTACCCTTATCCAAATACTGTTCACCTATATGTTTCACTGTAAACACTTGGTCTACACACCCCCTACCTTTCCTAAAGCCCCCTTGTTCATCTGCTATCCTGCTTTCTGTTTTACTCTTAATTCTTTCAATAATAACTCTACCATACACTTTACCAGGTACACTCAACAGACTTATTCCCCTATAATTTTTGCACTCTCTTTTGTCCCCTTTGCCTTTATACAAAGGAACAATACACGCTCTCTGCCAATCCCTAGGTACCTTACCCTCTTCCATACATTTATTAAATAATAGAACCAACCACTCCAAAATTATATCCCCACCTGCTTTTAACATTTCTATCTTTATCCCATCAATCCCAGCTGCCTTACCCCTTTCATTCTACCCACTGCCTCACGAACTTCCCTACACCCACAACTGGCTCTTCCACACTCCTACAAGATGTTATTCCTCCTTGCCCTGCACACGAAATCACAGCTTCCCTGTCTTCATCAACATTTAACAAATCCTCAAAATATTCTCTCCATCTTCCCGATACCTCTAACTCTCCATTTAATAACTCTCCTCTCCTATTTTTAACTGTCAAATCCATTTGTTCTCTAGGCTTCCTCAACTTATTAATCTCATTCCAAAACTTTTTCTTATTTTCAACAAAATTTGCTGATAACATCTCACCCACTCTCTCATCTGCTCTCTTTTACATTGCTTCACCACTCTTTAACCTCTCTTTTTCTCTCCATATACTCTTCCCTCCTTGCATCACTTCTACTTTGTAAAAACCTCTCATATGCTAACTTTTTCTCCCTTACTACTCTCTTTACATCATCATTCCACCAATCGCTCCTCTTCCCTCCCGCACCCACTCGCCTGTAACCACAAACTTCTGCTGAACACTCTAACACTACATTTTTAAATCTACCCCATACATTTTCGACCCCATTGCCTACACTCTCACTAGCCCATCTATCCTCCAATAGTTGTTTATATCTTACCCTAACTGCCTCCTCTTTTAGTTTATAAACCTTCACCTCTCTTTTACTTACTGATTCTATTTTCCTTGTATCCCATCTACCTTTTACTCCCACTGTAGCTATAACTAAAAGTGATCTGATATATCTGTGGCCCCTCTATAAACATGTACATCCAAGTCTACTCAACAGTCTTTTATCTCCAATACATAGTCCAACAAACTACTGTCATTCGCCCTACATCATATCTTGTATACTTATTTACCCTTTTTTTCTTAAAATATGTATTACCTATAACAAAACCCCCTTTCTATACAAAGTTCAATAAAAGGGTCCCTTATTTCCCCCTGGCACCCCAAACTTACCTACTACACCCTTTTGCATGTTTCTCCCACTTTAGCATTTGGCCCCCTCCCACAATTATCCCCATTTGGTTAAAAAAGTTCCTATACATTCCAACATCCCCCAAAATCTCTCTCTCCCTCTACCTCCTCTCTTTTCCAGGTGCATACACGCATTATGACCCACTTTTCGCACCCATTATTTTAATCCAAAACCCAATTAAAATTTATTTCCCCCTTTTTTCCCCATAACTGATCCTTCAACATTATTGCTACCTTCCCTTAGCTCTAACTCCCCAGATACCCCACAATCCCCAAAAATAGTGGTCAGAAAATGACAATTTGGCAAATTTCACACAAATTTCAAACGTGCCAAATTTTAAAATAGGATCCAGAATAAACAAGGCAGACATTCTCGGCACTAAAATAACATCTTTCTGTTCATTAGTCACGTCTCCAGGCCCCCCTTACATTGCTTTTTTCTTTCCATTTTGAATTTTTATTCTCACAAAAAAAAGAAGATTTACTGTTATGTATACAACTGCATCATTAAAAAAGGTATAAATAATATCAGCGCATTTAGCAAAAATATTAGACTTGCCAGTTGATTTTATTGGATGCATGGTGTGATTTGTTTACTCTTGAACATCGGCAAAATGAACATTTTCGCTAATTTGAGCTCAATTTCAATCTTGTCTTTTCAAACCAATCAAAAACATCTCTCTTTCTGTAATATATCTTCCATTCTATCACATGAGACCAAGCGAGAATACATCAATAAATACCATATGAAAAAAGACTGCAAAGTCGCTGTTTTTAAAAAAAAAAACGGTCAGGTTTTTTTTTCATTATCAGTGTGGTGCAGGATTTTTTATACTGTGCACACTGACCACAGAAATTTTTTCTATGTGGCCTACCAGGTTTCCTGCAATTTGAAGCTGCTAGAATTTATGCGTACAATCGGGACCAACCCCTGCTCATAAAAATCCAAAGCCCGACCCGAAAAGGGGTTTAAAAACCTAAAAGGGCCCTATTGTACATGAAATTTGAAAAAATTTGTTGGCATAGTCTAGTAAGATTATTCGTGGTCCCCCGCCTAAGACAAAATTCATTCAGATGCCCCAAATGCCATTACCAAAGAATTTTCTTCCTTAACCCTTTCCGGGGGGGACCGTGAGAGCGGTCCTAAACACGTGTTTT
>WNWK01024610.1:0-29509 GCA_009830355.1 Cherax destructor
TGTTGTTTATTATGCATCTCATATCTATACAACTGAAGTTAAAACAAAAACTTATGAATACAAAAAGACCTACATATTAGGCATCAAATTGTATAAGAATATGTATTTACAATTTATATTTCAACGCGTGTAAACAAGTTTAGAATATCTGCTTAAGATGTTCTGTATCTCATTTCATTAATAATCTTTGATATGTAGCATGGGTTATTATACTATCTCTGTATTTCGCATTATTCAGACAGTCAAGCACATAGTGTCACAATAAAGCTGACCACATACTTTATATCATCATCATCAGTGTACAAGTTGCCACAAGCACATGTAACCAAGCCTAAGTTTGGTTACTACAATATCAGTTAATGTGTTTATATTGCAGGTTGTTCCATAAATATGCTTATAAAGACTCGTATCATCATAGTGATTTATAGATCTATTCAAACTTCTAACTGAATTCCAGTAACATTCAGATTCGTTATTTACTTCTCTCTTAATGAAAAAAATGAAGTACCATATTTTTATCATTAGGATTCTTATGCATCGTGATGTAACTTTATTCGAAAAAGATTCCCATATCATAATAACATTAGAGGCCCAGAGGTCACACTAAAGGCCCAGAGGTCACACTAGAGGCACAGAGGTCACACTTTTATACATAGTACCATCATTAATACATAGATTACACTGTTATCAATGTTAACACCGAAGATTAAAAAAAAACACGATGTTATATACAGAAACGTGAACAAAATGCTTGTTAATAAATTAAAAACTATGACATATAAATAGAAGAATTTAAAAATAAATGGCCTCTCCATGGTGGTGTAACTGGACGGGAAGTTCTTCTCTTCTGGCTGGACTACGGTACTAGGCTATTAAAACACTTAGTCTAATATCATATATGGGAGTAATGCTCCATGGGGGTTGCCACATTTAAAGAGTTAAGTTCCTCTTTGAGGAAATGCTGTGTTTGGGGTTCACAGCTCTGAACGTCCCCCTCAAGTGCTGTGTTTGGGGTTTACAGCTCTCAACGTCCCCCTCAAGTGCTGTGTTTGGGGTTCACAGCTCTCAACGTCCCCCTCAAGTGCTGTGTTTGGGGTTCACAGCTCTCAACGTCCCTCTCAAGTGCTGTGTTTGGGGTTCACAGCTCTCAACGTCCCCCTCAAGTGCTGTGTTTAGGGTTCACAGCTCTCAACGTCCCCCTCAAGTGCTGTGTTTGGGGTTCACAGCTCTCAACGTCCCCCTCAAGTGTTATATAGAAGTTTATTCTTTTATATTATGAAGCTATTTTGTTAGGCGAGTGAGTGTGTGGGAGTGTAGAACACATTATTACACATTGTGTGGGAGTGTAGAACACATTATTACACATTGTGTGGGAGTGTAGAACACATTATTACACATTGTGTGGGAGTGTAGAACACATTATTACACATTGTCAAAGAGAGTTAAGTGTGTGTGGGAGTGTAGAACACATTATTACACATTGTCAAAGAGAGTTAAGTGTGTGTGGGAGTGTAGAACACCTCTTTCACACATTTTAAGTGTTGAGTGTGTGTGGGAGTGTATTATTAGTATTATTATTATTGTAATCAAAAATCAAATGCTAAACCCACGAGGGTCATACAGCGCTGCAGGGCAGAGGGTGTTGCTGGAGCAGAAAGTAGCAAGGATGGAGAGGATAACAGAGGTAGAGTCAGGAAGGGCTGTCAGGAGAGTCAGGAAGGGCTGTCAGGAGAGTCAGGAAGGGCTGTCAGGAGAGTCAGGAAGGGCTGTCAGGAGAGTCAGGAAGGGCTGTCAGGAGAGTCAGGAAGGGCTGTCAGGAGTGCTGGCTATTATCAAAGTTTGTGTAATAAATCGGTTGTTGTCAAAAAGTCAAAAAGTTGCGTCATCAGGAGGTAAGATAAAGTAAGTGAGAGTGTACACCCCATTACTAAATAATTTCAAACAATACTAAACAAGAAAATTGAAAAAACAATCGTGTTTTTAATGTGCCATCACCACCTACACTATTTAGTGTAGGTAGTGATGGCAGAGCCGTCCATCTGTTACCCACAGTGTTCAGTAGTGTAGGTGGTGATGGCAGAGCCGTCCATCTGTTACCTACAGTGTTCAGTAGTGTAGGTGGTGATGGCAGAGCCGTACATCTGTTACCTACAGTGTTCAGTAGTGTAGGTGGTGATGGCAGAGCCGTACATCTGTTACCTACAGTGTTCAGTAGTGTAGGTGGTGATGGCAGAGCCGTACATCTGTTACCTACAGTGTTCAGTAGTGTAGGTGGTGATGGCAGAGCCGTACATCTGTTACCTACAGTGTTCAGTAGTGTAGGTGGTGATGGCAGAGCCGTACTTCTGTTACATACAGTGTTCGGTAGTGTAGGTGGTGATGGCAGAGCCGTCCATATGTTACCCACAGTGTTCAGTAGTGTAGGTGGTGATGGCAGAGCCGTACATCTGTTACCTACTGTGTTCAGTAGTGTAGGTGGTGATGGCAGAGCCGTCCATATGTTACATACAGTGTTCGGTAGTGTAGGTGGTGATGGCAGAGCCGTCCATCTGTTACCCACAGTGTTCAGTAGTGTAGGTGGTGATGGCAGAGCCGTACATCTGTTACCTACTGTGTTCAGTAGTGTAGGTGGTGATGGCAGAGCCGTCCATCTGTTACCTACAGTGTTCAGTAGTGTAGGTGAGGATGGCAGAGCCGTCCATCTGTTACCTACAGTGTTCAGTAGTGTAGGTGGTGATGGCAGAGCCGTCCATATGTTACATACAGTGTTCGGTAGTGTAGGTGGTGGTGGCAGAGCCGTTCGTCTGTTAACTACAGTGTTCAGTAGTGTAGTAGGTGGTGGAAGAGCCGTTCGTCTGTAAACTACAGTGTTCAGTAGTGTAGGTGGTAATAGCAGAGCCGTTCATCTCTTAACTACAGTGTTCAGTAGTGTAGGTGGTGGTGCCAGAGCCATTCATCTGTTAACTACAGTGTTCAGTAGTGTAGGTGGTGGTGGAAGAGCCGTTCATCTGTTAACTACAGTGTTCAGTAGTGTAGGTGGTCGTGGAAGAGCTGTTCATCTGTTAACTACAGTGTTCAGTATTGTAGGTGGTGATGGCAGAGCAGTTCATCTGTTACCTACTGTGTTCAGTAGTGTAGGTGGTGGTGGCAGAGCCGTTCGTCTCTTAACTACAGTGTTCAGTAGTGTAGGTGGTGGTGGCAGAGCAGTTCATCTGTTAACTACAGTGTTCAGTAGTGTTGGTGGTGGTGGCAGAGCCGTTCATCTGTTAACTACTGTGTTCAGTAGTGTAGGTGGTGATGGCAGAGCCGTCCATCTGTTACCTACTGTGTTCAGTAATGTAGGTGGTGGTGACAGAGCCGTTCATCTGTTAACTACAGTGGTCAGTAGTGTAGGTGGTTATGGCAGAGCCGTTCATCTGTTAACTACAGTGTTCAGTAGTGTAGGTGGTGGTGGGAGAGATGTTCATCTGTTAACTACAGTGTTCAGTAGTGTAGGTGGTGGCGGCAGAGCCGTCCATCTGTTAACTACAGTGTTCAGTAGTGTAGGTGGTGATGGCAGAGCCGTTCATCTGTTAACTACAGTGTTCAGTAGTGTAGGTGGTGGTGGCAGAGATGTTCATCTGTTAACTACAGTGTTCAGTAGTGTAGGTGGTAATGGCAGAGCCGTTCATCTGTTAACTACAGTGTTCAGTAGTGTAGGTGGTAATGGCAGAGCCGTTCATCTGTTAACTACTGTGTTCAGTAGTGTAGGTGGTGGTGGCAGAGCCGTCTATCTGTTAACTACAGTGTTCAGTAGTGTAGGTGGTGGTGGCAGAGCCGTTCATCTGTTAACTACTGTGTTCAGTAGTGTAGGTGGTGATGGCAGAGCCGTCCATCTGTTACCTACTGTGTTCAGTAATGTAGGTGGTGGTGACAGAGCCGTTCATCTGTTAACTACAGTGTTCAGTAGTGTAGGTGGTTATGGCAGAGCCGTTCATCTGTTAACTACAGTGTTCAGTAGTGTAGGTGGTGGTGGAGAGATGTTCATCTGTTAACTACAGTGTTCAGTAGTGTAGGTGGTGGCGGCAGAGCCGTCCATCTGTTAACTACAGTGTTCAGTAGTGTAGGTGGTGATGGCAGAGCCGTTCATCTGTTAACTACAGTGTTCAGTAGTGTAGGTGGTGGTGGCAAAGATGTTCATCTGTTAACTACAGTGTTCAGTAGTGTAGGTGGTAATGGCAGAGCCATTCATCTGTTAACTACAGTGTTGAGTAGTGTAGGTGGTGGTGGCAGAGCCGTCTATCTGTTAACTACAGTGTTCAGTAGTGTAGGTGGTGGTGGCAGAGCCGTCTATCTGTTAACTACAGTGTTCAGTAGTGTAGGTGGTGGTGGCAGAGCCGTTCATATGTTAACTACAGTGTTCAGTAGTGTAGGTGGTGGTAGCACAGCCGCCCATCTGTTAACTACAGTGGTCAGTTGTGTAGGTGGTGGTAGTGGCAGAGCCGTCCATCTGTTAACTACAGTGTTCAGTAGTGTAGGTAGTGATGGAAGAGCCGTTCATCTGTTAACTACAGTGTTTAGTAGTGTAGGTGGTGATGGCAGAGCCGTTCATCTGTTAACTACAGTGTTCAGTAGTGTAGGTGGTGATGGCAGAGCCGTTCATCTGTTAACTACAGTGTTCAGTAGTGTAGGTGGTGATGGCAGAGCCGTTCATCTGTTAACTACAGTGTTCAGTAGTGTAGGTGGTGATGGCAGAGCCGTTCATCTGTTAACTACAGTGTTCAGTAGTGTAGGTGGTAATGGCAGAGCCGTTCATCTGTTAACTACAGTGTTCAGTAGTGTAGTTGGTTATGATAGAGCCGCCCATCTGTTAACTACAGTGTTCAGTAGTGTAGGTGGTGGTGGAAGAGCCGTCCATCTGTTACCTACAGTGTTCAGTAGTGTAGGTGGTGATGGAAGAGCCGCCCATCTGTTAACTACAGTGTTCAGTAGTGTAAGTGGTGAATTCAGAGCCTTCCATCTGTTACCTACTGTGTTCAGTAGTGTAGGTGGTGATGGCAGAGCCGCCCATCTGTTAACTACAGTGTTCAGTAGTGTAGGTGGTGATGGAAGAGCTGCCCATCTGTTAACTACAGTGTTCAGTAGTGTAGGTGGTGGTGGCAGATGCGTCCATCTGTTACCTACAGTGTTCAGTAGTGTAGGTGGTAATGGCAGAGCCGTTCATCTGTTAACTACAGTGTTTAGTAGTGTAGGTGGTGGTGGCAGAGCCGTTCATCTGTTACCTACAGTGTTCAGTAGTGTAGGTGGTAATGGCAGAGCCGTTCATCTGTTAACTACAGTGTTCAGTAGTGTAAGTGGTGGTGGCAGAGCCGTTCATCTGTTAACTACAGTGTTCAGTAGTGTAGGTGGTGGTGGCAGAGCCGTTCGTCTGTTAACTACAGTGTTCAGAAGTGTAAGTGGTGGTGGCAGAGCCGTTCATCTGTTAACTACAGTGTTCAGTAGTGTAGGTGGTGGTGGCAGTGCCGTTCATCTGTTAACTACAGTGTTCAGTAGTGTAGGTGGTGGTGGTGTGTTACGCCCTTTGCTCATTTCTAGAACGAAATGATGTGTATTAATGTTGGTTTTGGCTTTTTCACTTAATATTATATTAAGGAGTATTTCCATTAATAGCTAAAATGAATTTACTCGACTTTATAATATTATCTGGCCCCAAATTGTTTAGCTTTGTACATAGGTAGGATGTGGTAATATTGTAAACTGCTGGTGCGGCTGGTTAAGTACCAGCAGACACTTTGAGCTACAAACCGAGTTTAGGTCGGCTGGTAAAGCCTTGTCTTGTTTAGTTCATACCTTCCTCTGATCTAGGAAGGGACTAGTGGAGAAACTGTCTTCAAGACTCCCTTCTCTCCCCCCACCAGTGCCCAGGAGTTATTGGAAGCCCTGGAATAGTGAATATCTATCTGAGACGGTGGAGTAATATATTGGTCTGAATAGGCGGATGAAAAACTCTTGAAGACAATGAGAATAAGTGAACAGTTATTTGCTTCAGCGTGGTGTTAAGGCTTGGAAAATGCACGTGTCTGTACATTATTTGCGTATACCTTTTTGACTGGAAAAAGAGTCAAAACGCTCACCTAGAGAGTTTGTGAATATTTAACTTATTTAGTGATAATAAGTTAATATTATTTTTACTCAGGTGCGAAATAGTATTAATTATTAAAACTTTAATAAAACTAACTGAAACTAGAAAGATTCTTTTTTCCTCCATATGTGAGCCCTGTTCATTAGATCTGTTCTTTTCCAATTTTGTTACGAGAAGCACTACCTCTAGCAGTTTACCAGCTAGGCCGTCGTGGGGGCCTTCCGAGCACCTTTAATCAAGATGGGAGGAGACAAGGCCTTGGGAATAAGTCTAGTCCCAGAAGGAACTCGTTCACACCCAAGTCAACAATGGAGGCCCAAAACAAAGTTATTATGTGATTAACTTTGGATGATTTGGGTCTTTAAAACTTCAAATGTGGCAAATTTACGCCTGGAGTAAGATAATAGATATTACACCGCCGAGACCACTGATCTATTTTAAAACATGTTGTTTCCGAGCGGGGAAGTGGATAACCTTCAGGATACTGTTGAAAGTCTAATATCTCAGTGTGAAACTTAGAACAACCCCCAGCGCAACCTGATCCTTGGCCCCAACCCTACCTTCTGGGGATGTGGCTGAGTCTGAATTTAAGGGAACATCTGAACAATTCCGGGAGAGGTGCCTGTTGGGGAACAGTCGCCCAGTTTCCGTCCTGATCCACTAGGGGTACCAGGCTTAGGTGCTCGACCCAAGGAAAGACGGAACGTCTATCCCTAACCCTCCACCCTTCTGGTCCCATATCCAATCCAGTTTGGGATGGAGCGCATTCTTTGCAAACGCCCAAATAGAAAAGGAAGCTGAATGCGGAATATTTGAAAGGGACAACATACCTACGAGCGAGCGGAAAGAAGGTTGTGAGGCCCGGCCCCGAAGGTTTTGTTCATAAAGCACATCTTTGGTGCCCAAGTTTTTAGTCGATCACACCTATTTCGATACCTTTGAAAATCAGGTCTATGCATGGCCCCGAGTTCTGGCTATCTTGTTGCATACGACGCTGACGAAATGGGAATTGCTCTTGCCTTTGAAAATACGCTCAATATGACTCTGAAAAAGGTCATCCTGAAACATATGACCTACTTCCTTTGGAGCTACCAGCAAGCCTTCCGTAATTTGCAGAGGTTACAGGACAAACTTGGGTGGACTTTGCCAGGCAAAGCAGATAGCATTTGAGAGGTGGCAAAGAGCCTCACAAAGCAACACCATAAGCAGTCTGTCCCAATTAATATTACAAGAGGACTTCTATAATTCTATATCAGGAGATTTGGGGAAGTTCCTGATCGACCGTCAGACTCCTGATGTGTAGAAACCGCTGCTCTGGCCGATCGCTCGAGATCTCCAACCAGCTGATCCGCGATAGAACATCCAGAGTGGAAGCAGTAAAATCGAGCCAGAAGGTTCAACCAGTTTATTCCAAGAATAGAACCTCGCCAAAGGTTTCCTTCAACAGCAGTAACCTCTCGTCCCTATAAAGCCTATTAATGATGTCAGGTTTGCACCCGACAAAAACGGGAGATGTATAAAGCCAGGAAGAATTTATCCTGCACCTATTGCCAAAGAGAAGGTCATGGACGAAACCAATGTTATCAGCTGGAAGGGACATGAGGTATAAAAATCGGGAAGGTGCCCCTATACAGATGGTGTCTTCAATATCCCAGACACAGGAAGGCCTACAGACAGATGTAGGACCGGCAGGGGCGAAGTTTGCTTCACTGAGATGACCGAGACGATGGCCATATCAGAACAAAAATTGAAAAGGCGATGAGCCCATATTTTCAGAAGGAAAGCGGGTATTGACGAGTGTCAAGTGGTATCTATTAAGACTTATAGGGATACAGGAGTTCTTGACATTTTAAAGGGAATCCTCCCTCTATCTGACCATACTTATACGAAGATAGACGGACTTCTGGAAGCTTATGGAGGAGCTGTCTCCAGAGTTCCCCTCCATAGGATATACCTAGACATAAGTGGCTATAAGGGATATGCGGCGGTCGGCATATCAGACGAAGGATTTAATTAAGTCTGCTGACCTACTGATAGGTAATGACTTAAGCTGTGAAGGGATCAGAAAGAACCTTTGGTGATAGAGAATACCTCTGGGGAGGATTATGTGATTGAGGCTTATAAGAAGGACCTATCATTATTTCCACTGGGCGCTGTCACTAGATCCATGGCTCCCCGAGTGCCTCCTGAATCACCGGAGGAAGAAGTGAGCAATGATGATCTGGGTTTGGACCTGTTGTTCAGTACCACCCACTGGCCCAAGCCCGCGGCTACGGTGTCTGTCGGACAAGATTCAAGTTTAGATTCCTTGTGTGCTAAAAAATTTGGGCCGAAAGATCTAATTCAAGCTCAGTTGGAAGATCCCTCGTTGGAGAGTATAAGGAAGTTAGCGATAATGGAAGATGAGGCCGAGAAACTAGAGGACTGTGTTTATTCAAGTAGCTATACTTATGAAAAATCCACCAGAAAGATTCTCCAGATGCATCTTTTGCCAAGACCAAACATGTATTAATCCTTCCTAGGGTTTATCGCGATCTTGCACTGGAGGTCGCCCATAACAGTCCGATGGGAGGACACCTAGGAGTAAGGAAGACAATTGTAAAGTTGTCAAAATACTTTTTTTTTGCCTAGAATGCGGGAAACTGTGGTGGGAAAACCTTCGTAGTTGCCGGGTCTGTCAGACCGTTGGCAAACCTACTCATACCCCGCTTCCGGCACCTCTCCACCTATCATCTCAGATGGTGAGCCGTTTGCCCGCCTGATTATAGATTGTGTAGGTCCGCTTCCCAGGACCAAGGCGGAAATCAATATCTATTCACTATAATGGATTCTGCCACTCGATATCCCGAGGCCATCCCCATGAGGAGAATAAATGCTCGCGCAATAGTCCGTGCTTTGATAAGGTTTTTCTCACGGTAGGGTTGCCCGAGAAATCCAATCTGATCAGGGCTCTAACTTCACCTCCAAAACCTTCAAGGAGGCTATGTCACGCCTGGGGATAAAATTTATCCTCGCTACAAGTTATAGACCCCAGTCTCAAGGAGCTTTAGAACGTTTCCATCAAACGTTAAAAGTAATGATGCGTTCTTACTGTGAACAGTTTAGTAAAGACTGGGATGAGGGCATTCCTTTCCTTCTCCTGGCAGTAAGGGAGAGTGAGCAGGAAAGTTTGGGGTATAGCCCTTTTGAATTGATATATAGTTATAATGTACGTGGACCTCTCGCAGTGTTGAGAGTGTATGGACCGGAAGGCGGCCGTCGGTTCAGGTATGTCCACTTTGATGCAGGAACACCTAACTTTCACTAGGAATTTAGCCGTAAAGAACTTGAAGGAAGCCCAGGCTAAAATGAAGCTACGGCACGATAAACATGCGGCCCCCTCGCTCTTTCAACATAGGAGATAAAGTATTGGCTCAGAAATTCATGCCCGGACATGCATTGAAACCAAGATATGAGGGACCTTTGGAAGTCTTTAAAAAAACTAAGTGAAGTTAATTACCTGGTTCGTACCCAGGAAAAGAAAATCAGACCATGCATACCATGTTAATCAGTTGAAGAGATATTATGTCAGGTTAGCCCCGACCGCTGCCATTCTCGTAGAATCGGGAAGAAGTAGAGGATTTGGAGGACTGCTCAAAGGAATCGAAATCCGTCTTAGAAATACTCAAGTTCTACGATCCCTGGACGATTTTTGCAAGATCTGACCAGCGACCGGGCCAAGAAGTGAAGAGTATGATATTGAAATACCCATCCTTGTTTGGTGATATACCTAAGCGCTGTACGTTGGGAACACGACGTGGATGCCCAAGGAGCCACGCCCATCAAGCAATCTCCTTATCGCTTAAGCCCAATAAAACACCAAGCATTAAGGGATGAAATCGACTTTTACTGACCCATGGGCTAATTGAAAGGAGAAAAAGTCCGTGGGCCTCTCCTTGTGTGTTGGTCCCGAAGTCAGACGGTACATATCGTATGTGCACTGATTATGAAAAGTGAATTCAGTTACAGTTCCAGAGGGGTACCCTTTGCCGAGGGTGGATGATTTAATTGACAGGGTTGCCGGAGCCCAGTATGTGAGCCGGCTGGACCTACTGCGAGGTTACTATCAAGTGCCCCTAACAAACCGTGCTCAGGACATATCAGCATTCACGATACATGGGGGCTTGTTCAATTACTTGGTTACCCCATTCGGGTTGTGCAACGCACTTCTACTTTTCAGCGGCTCATGAATGACCTTGCTTAACCTTGAGGGGTGAAGCCTACCTCGACGATTTAGTAGTTATTAGTGATGATTGGAGTTCATTTAAACCGTCTGGAGGCTCTTTTAGGAAATTAGATACTTATAACTTTACTATCAATTTGGCCAAATGCAAATTCGGGCAAGCTAGGATAAGGTATTTGGGGTTTAATATAGGTCAGGGAACGGTGGCACCCGTCAATGCAAAAGTGAGAGCCATTTCAGATTTTCCTATACCACAAGATAGAAAAGGGGTACAGAGATTTTTGGGAATGGCTGGGTACTATAGAAGATTCTGCCCAAATTTCTCACACGTGGCGGCCCCCCTTTTTGAGCTGACTAGCTCTAAAATTAAGTTTATTTGGTCTAAGGAATGTAATTTGGCTTTCATCAGGTTAAAGCGATTGTTGAATTCCTCTCCAGTGTTGAAAATCCCTGATTTTAACTGTCCTTTCTTGTTACATATAGACGCCAGCAGTTATGCTGTTGGATCAGTGTTGCTGCAGACGTCCCAGTCTTCTGATCTTCTTCATCCGATTTGCTATTACTCCTCTACCTTAAAGCCCCACCAAAGAGATTATGCCACTGTTGAAAAAAGCCCTAGCCTTGGTTCTCTCCTAGAGCATTTTGAAGTTTCTAGGAACCTCTCCCCACCAGATCACGGTATACTCCGATCATAACCCTTTAACATTTATTAATACCATGAAATCTAAGAATGCCAGAATACAAAGATGGGCCCTTAGATTACAGCCTTTTTCCATTAAAATTCTTCATATAAAGGGCAAATATAATGTGATTGCGGACGCATTGTCCCGTCCTTAAGACTAGTATGATTTTACGCTGTCAATGCTCTAATTTATGCCTAATAGTTCCTGTTTTTTTTTGCCTACAGTTATGTGGGGGAGTAATACCAATTACAGTTTAGTAATGGAGGATGAAGTTTAAAGACCAGTTGGGGTGACCTTATGGAGGTCCCGGCCTACAGCACTGACCTTCATGCCACTCAAGACAGTGAGAAAATCCAGTTCAGTTGAGGCGAATGTCTATGGTCTACACTGTCTCCTTCCTGGACAACACTCTGACTATGTATATGGAGACCAAGAGTATATGATATATTTTTGAAGGCTGAGAAATATATACCAACTGTTATGTTCATATTCCAGATATTCTATTATAGGTAGTAGGAGATTTAGGGCTATTAATATTCTGTTTAGTGCGACCTTTGGTCGTGGGGAAGAGAGTGTTACGTCCTTTGCTCATTTCTAGAACGAAATGATGTGTATTAATGTTGGTTTTGGCTTTTTCACTTAATATTATATTAAGGAGTATTTCCATTAATAGCTAAAATGAATTTACTCGACTTTATAATATTATCTGGCCCCAAATTGTTTAGCTTTGTACATAGGTAGGATGTGGTAATATTGTAAACTGCTGGTGCGGCTGGTTAAGTACCAGCAGACACTTTGAGCTACAAACCGAGTTTAGGTCGGCTGGTAAAGCCTTGTCTTGTTTAGTTCATACCTTCCTCTGATCTAGGAAGGGACTAGTGGAGAAACTGTCTTCAAGACTCCCTTCTCTCCCCCCACCAGTGCCCAGGAGTTATTGGAAGCCCTGGAATAGTGAATATCTATCTGAGACGGTGGAGTAATATATTGGTCTGAATAGGCGGATGAAAAACTCTTAAAGACAATGAGAATAAGTGAACAGTTATTTGCTTCAGCGTGGTGTTAAGGATTGGAAAATGCACGTGTCTGTACATATATTTGCGTATACCTTTTGACTCGTTGTGAAAGAGTCTAATAACGCTCAGCCTAGAGCAGTTTGTGAATATTTAACTTATTATAGTGATAATAAGGTTAATGATATGTTTTACTCAGTGTGCGAAATGAGTATTAATTATTAAAACTGTTAATAAAACTAACTGAAACTAGAAAGATTCCTTTTTCCTCCATATGTGAGCCCTGTTACGAGTTAGATCTGTTCTTTTCTCAATTTTGTTACGAGAAGCACTACCTCTAGCAGATTTACCAGCTAGGCCCGTAACAGGTGGAAGAGCCGTTCATCTGTTAACTACAGTGTTCAGTAGTGTAGGTGGTGGTGGTGGAAGAGCCGTTCATCTGTTAACTACAGTGTTCAGTAGTGTAGGTGGTGGTGGTGGAAGAGCCGTTCATCTGTTAACTACAGTGTTCAGTAGTGTAGGTGGTGGTGGCAGAGCCGTTCATCTGTTAACTACAGTGTTCAGTAGTGTAGGTGGTGGTGGCAGAGCCGTTCATCTGTTAACTACAGTGTTCAGTAGTGTAGGTGGTGGTGGCAGAGCCGTTCATCTGTTAATTACAGTGTTCAGTAGTGTAGTGGTGGTGTCAGAGCCGTTCATCTGTTAACTACAGTGTTCAGTAGTGTAGTGTTGTTGTCAGAGCCATTCATCTGTTAACTACAGTGTTCAGTAGTGTAGTGGTGGTGTCAGAGCCGTTCATCTGTTACCTACAGTGTTCGGTAGTGTAGGTGGTGGTGGCAGTGCCGTTCATCTGTTAACATCAGTGTTCAACACATTTTAGGTTTTTGTTTACTCCTTCACAACATCTGACACAATTGGCTTTAAATCTTAAAAGCTGGTCAATTAATATAGGTGAGAATTTGAAAAGCCATTAACATGTGCATGAACTCACTGCTCAATTTTACACAGAAAATTCCTGAAACTGATTTAGCCTAAACTGATCAGAAGATTCTCTTCTGATCGGCTTCACAAATTCAGGTATCGTCGAGTCATTGACTTAAGTTGTCATTAGTTATAGATTCACATATATACAGAGTGAATAGGCAGATCCAGGAGCTGAGACTCTACTCCTGCAACCACAATTAGGTGAGTACACACACACACACAGACAGTGTGCACTCAGTAAGAGTAACAACAATGTACTCAGTTTTCACAGAGTTAAGGCTACTTCATCACATTATACCCACTGATGTCTACATCTATTTCTACTGAATGTGGACTCTAACTCGGTGTTTTTTTCAAGGTAAATTTTATTTTCGAACCTATGGTGTTACTATGGGCTCCTATCCATTCCATACCCTTGCTAATCTTTATATGGAGTATTTCGAAACTGTTCCACTTCCTTCTAATGGAGTATGTCCTTCACTCTGACTTCACTGTGTAAATAATGTCTTTGCTGTGTGGTCACGTGACTCTAGGCTCTTCCACACTTGTCTTGGTATTCTTACCAATCTTACTTCTTCTGTTAAGATCAAAGATGAATGAGACTCAATCTTACTTCTTCTGTTAAGATCAAAGATGAATGAGACTCAATCTTACTTCTTATGTTAAGATCAAAGATGAATGAGACTCAATCTTACTTCTTCTGTTAAGATCAAAGATGAATGAGACTCAATCTTACTTCTTCTGTTAAGATCAAAGATGAATGAGACTCAATCTTACTTCTTCTGTTAAGATCAAAGATGAATGAGACTCAATCTTACTTCTTCTGTTAAGATCAAAGATGAATGAGATTCTAACTCTTCAAGTCCACCACTTTGTGACACACTTTTATTTTTCCGGTTATCTCCTGCCTGTGTAAGGTGGTTATCTCGTGCCTGTGTCAGGTGGTTATCTCGTGCCTGTGTCAGGTGGTTATATCCTGCCTGTGTCAGGTGGTTATCTCGTGCCTGTGTCAGGTGGTTATCTCGTGCCTGTGTCAGGTGGTTATCTCCTGCCTGTGTCAGGTGGTTATCTCGTGCCTGTGTCAGGTGGTTATATCCTGCCTGTGTCAGGTGGTTATCTCGTGCCTGTGTCAGGTGGTTATCTCGTGCCTGTGTCAGGTGGTTATCTCGTGCCTGTGTCAGGTGGTTATCTCGTGCCTGTGTCAGGTGGTTATCTCGTGCCTGTGTCAGGTGGTTATCTCGTGCCTGTGTCAGGTGGTTATCTCGTGCCTGTGTCAGGTGGTTATCTCGTGCCTGTGTCAGGTGGTTATCTCGTGCCTGTGTCAGGTGGTTATCTCGTGCCTGTGTCAGGTGGTTATCTCGTGCCTGTGTCAGATGGTTATCTCGTGCCTGTGTCAGGTGGTTATCTCGTGCCTGTGTCAGGTGGTTATCTCGTGCCTGTGGCATGTGGTTATCTCGTGCCTGTGTCAGGTGGTTATCTCGTGCCTGTGTCAGGTGGTTATCTCGTGCCTGTGTCAGGTGGTTATCTCGTGCCTGTGTCAGGTGGTTATCTCGTGCCTGTGTCAGGTGGTTATCTCGTGCCTGTGTCAGGTGGTTATCTCCTGCCTGTGTAAGGTGGTTATCTCGTGCCTGTGTCAGGTGGTTATCTGCTGCCTGTGTCAGGTGGTTATCTCGTGCCTGTGTCAGGTGGGATGTACATTCTTAACTTGGCTTACCTTGCGCCTTGCGTCAAATATTCTTATTTCACTCTTCCTCCGCATCTGTGACTTATAATATCTCGACTCTGAACTCTCCACTCTTTCCAGCTCTTTCTCTCGCCTTAGCTATAGTTCCTATTTAATAAATTGCAACTCTCATGTTAAGCGAACTTTCTTCTCCCCCAAATTCAGGTCTCCCGTGAAATCTTCTGTTCTTTTCCATCCCTATTTCCAATCTACAAAATCTTAAGAACACCCTCCGTCCTCTAGACATAAATCTTGCTTTTTGTCAGACTAATGCAGCTCAGAGCAGCTTTTAATGTTCATGAAATAACAACCAAATTGGCTGTGTGTCTTCAGCTTCAGCCTTTATGTCTTCTTCGATGTTGTAGATTAAGTTTTTCTGACATGTAATACTATTCTACCAACTTTCTGTTTTCATTATCAAGTTTAGTTAATATAACTGTCATGTTCCTAGACATTTTCTTACACATGTTCCAGACATGTTCCAGACATGTAGATGAATGGTTGAGAGAACCGACAAGTTCATATATTAGACACATATGCAACACTTGGGTATCTTTATTGAGGAAACGTATCGCCACACAGTGGCTTCATCAGTCCATACAAAGGAGAAAGGCGAAGAACAGGAGTTTGAGGTAATCAGTCCCTCGGCCTTGAGTCGATGTAGTCAGTCCATCAATCTTGATAAGAATACAGCATATGTGCTAGGAAGTAGCTTATATACCGTAGGCAGGAGAGGTGCAGAAGTCGTAGGTGGTGTCACATTTGTCCAATGTGGAAGTGGGTCGTGCCCAAGGGTTGGGCAGACATGTTTTAAACATTTTCCAGACATGTCCCAAACATGTTCCAGATATTTTCCTAAATTTTCAATTTAAATCTGGATTCACTTATTGCATTAAATTTTTTCCTGATTATCAGTAAGTTGAGAATGTATTAACATCAAACTGTTATTTAATATTTAAATGAACAATGTTTAAAGTATAAGACTTGTATATATACATTACTATGGCGCTGCCCTCAGCAAATATTGTCACTTATTACTGTTGAGAATATCAAACATAAAAATACTGAACAATAATATATCATTATTTCAGATGACGTATAATTCAAGAAAGCAAAATTGTGTTGCCACTATCTAGAAAAAATCTCTTAAGAAGGTTTAATTTATGATTATAACTGAGAATAAGATAACAGAAGCTGGAAGATAATTTGAGAAAAACAATGATAGAAGGAGACGAGGTGGTCAAGTTGCGCCATGGATCACCACAGACAGTTGGGTCATGGATCACCACAGACAGTTGGGTCATGGATCACCACAGACAGTTGAGTCATGGATCACCACAGACAGTTGGGTCATGGATCACCACAGACAGTTGGGTCATGGATCACCACAGACAGTTGAGTCATGGATCACCACAGACAGTTGGGTCATGGATCACCACAGACAGTTGGGTCATGGATCACAACAGACAGTTGGGTCATGGATCACCACAGACAGTTGGGTCATGGATCACCACAGACAGTTGGGTCATGGATCACCACAGACAGTTGGGTCATGGATCACCACAGACAGTTCAGTCATGGATCACCACAGACAGTTGAGTCATGGATCACCACAGACAGTTGAGTCATGGATCACCACAGACAGTTGAGTCATGGATCACCACAGACAGTTGAGTCATGGATCACCACAGACAGTTGAGTCATGGATCACCACAGACAGTTGAGTCATGGATCACCACAGACAGTCGGGTCAGCTGTTCAAGTCTACCTCGGGTACAGCTCACGTTTCTATATGTATTTTGTTATTTGTACTTATATTATATTATCATTACTACGATTATTTGCTTTTATGTACTAAAGTTTTCTACGAAACATTTATGCAGCAACACAAATATTATGGAAATTCTGGAGAAAGACAAACAAGACTTAATTTACTACATAAGAGCAACAGTTTGTATGATCAAGCTAACAAGGTCACGTGTCAACAACATCGTATATACCAGAGGTGAAAAATTTCACGGGATAAACAAGAGTATTTATATTTTGTTTCACGAACTGTGTTATCTATTCATGACTAACTTTTTATATATGTGTATTATCTGTTCATATGTATGTATCTGTTAATAAGTATGTATCCGTTCATATGTATCTGTTCATGAGTGTTACCTGTACATGTGTTTGTTTTACGTGTTTGTGTGTGTGTTATGTGTTCATGTGTGTTCAGAAACAGAGATTATCTTATTAATATTATTACATTCATAGAGGGATCGCAAAATCCGTAGAAATAATACACCGCATAGGAAAATAAGAGGAAATCAGGTTTGATCCAAGAGAGAGGAGGTCAGGTTTAATTCCTTAAATCAAGAGGCCTTCTCTGGCATCAAGGAACTTTCCTTGAGAAGTCTGATATAGATGAATGGTTCAGAGAACCGACAGATTGATAAATTAGACACATATGCAACACTTGGGTATCTTTATTGAGGAAACGTTTCGCCACACAGTGGCTTCATCAGTCCAATACAAAGTAGAAAGGTGTAAGGAGAGGAGGAGTTTGAGGTAATCAGTCCCTCGGTCTAGAGTCGATGTGTTCAGTCCATCAATCTTACAACTTTCTACTTTGTATTGGACTGATGAAGCCACTGTGTGGCGAAACGTTTCCTCAATAAAGATAAATTAAACTATTAATAATACAAAGACTTTGATTGCAGAAGAATCTTTTTTTGGGACAAAGGTACTGTGTTGAGAGTTTTATAGTCACATAAATAACGGCAACCTTCAAAGACACAACTATTTCGTAAATGCTTGAACTGTTGTTATGTCTGTTATTCTTGTCTATAATGTTCCATTTTTAATTTCTATGAAATGAAAAACGTATTGGAAGTTTAAATATCATCACCATCTTTACACGGTCATTCGTGTACGTGTATAATCAGTTGTGTGGGTATATCATCAGTCGTGTGGGTATATGATCAATTGTGTGGGAACGTCATTAGCCACCCAGCTTTTGTGGTGTGAGGGTGTGCTGTTCCACGAGCTGCCACCTAGCGGCGAGCACTGGAAACTTCATTTTCTGTCAACATGGCGACGGCGAGCAGACGCAGGATTAATACCGTCTGTATAGACATGGTGTCTGGGGTGTTGCAACAGGCTACAGTGACGACAGTGCTGCCTAATATCTTACGAGATGTCTACGGGTTGGAGATAGGAGATTTGTACGGAGTAGCTCTAAATGGAGTTAACAGAGTCTTCGTCAAGTTCTTGACGGCTGAAGTTTACGAGAGGACCGTAGACCGCCATCAAGACAGGGTATATACAGTGCACTCTGGATTACAAGTACGACTGAAAGACGTGTCCCGTACCTACACGTGGATCAAGGTCAAGAATGTCCCGTTAGAATCAGATCCCATGGACATCAGCGACGCCTTTGGAGCTTACGGCATCGTGCATGCGGCAATGGCTGGGAAGTGGAGTGAGGACCGTTGGTAGGTCTGTTCGAAGGACATACTCGCTCAAGATGACTTTACGACGGCCCATTCCTTCTTATGTTGTCCTGCAGGATTTTAGGACCCAGCTCTACGTAACGTACGCGGGACAGAGAGGACATGCAGGTTGTGTGGAGCGTATGAGCATGTGGCGGCGGACTGCATGCAGAGGAGAGGACCGAGAATGGATGTTGGACGACGAGACCAGGGCGAAGGAGGGCGGGAGGAGGTGCAGGACCCGGTGGTTGACAAGAAGGTTGGACCTAAATTATGGAGTGAGATTGTCGAAGGGTCGACGGTGGTGTGTCAGACGCTGCCACGATCGGAGGGGCAGGTGCCTGCTGCTGGCGCCGAGGCGCTGGCTGACAGCATAGAGGAAGCCCCATTGGTGGAGGCATTGAGGGAGTTGTTGGATGACCCATTGCCGGTGCTCAGTGGGGAGGCATGTGAAGGTGTGATTGAAGCTGCGGGTGTGGTGGATGAGTTGGTGAACAGCTGTGCGGGCAGCAAGCCATTGTTCAGGAGCAAGTATCGGTAGAGGTACACAGGCAGGAGAGTGTAGAGATGGATGGTAGTATGGAAGTGGTGGCAGGGTCAGGAAAGACCGGGCACGGGGACTGATAGTGAAGATATGTTAACACCAGCACAGAGGACAGGTAAAAGTCAATGGTGGAGGTGGCGAGAAAGGACCTGGGGTTGTTGCATGGTAGTGAACAGATCAAGGGTGGGAAGCTGATGGGTAAAGCTGGTAAGGGAAGGCGGTCTCGCAGCCTCCATCGCGGCCTAAGGGCAAATCCTTACAGGAGTTTTCAAGTGTCTAACGTTAAATGTAAATGGGTTACGGGATGAGCTTAAACGGGCGTGGGTAGAAGGCACTTTAAGGAGGTATGGTGTGCATGTGGCTTTTTACAAGAACACAATTTTAGATGTGGGAGTGAGTTGATGTTGAAAGGGTACAAGGTGTATGCTGGTTCGTCAGGAAAATTAAAGGGAGGAGTGGCGGTGCGGTCGCAGAATCTAGCCCTTTTACATTATTTGCATGGGAAGAGTGTGGGGGGTCGAATTGTTCGGGTAGAGGGGAGTGGGGTGGGGTGAGGGTATGTTTCCTGGGTGTTTACATGCCAGCAGATCATTCCAGAAAGGTGAAAGTGGACTTTGTAAGGGATGTAATGATTTATGCTTTTCGGGGTTTGCCAGGGTGTCGATTGTGGGAGGATTTTAATTGCGTGATTCGGGTGCGGGATGTTGAGCCTAGGGAAGCGGGTGTGTGTTGGGAGAGTTGAGAGATTTATTGCAGAGTGCGGGGTTGGGGGATGTAGTTGGGGTTGGGGGCCCGGGGGAGTGTACTTTTGTAAGGAGAGGTTACGGGGCCAGGTTAGATAGGATTTATGTGTCAGGGTCAGTGGTGGTAGGTAGGATTAATTATGTGGATGTGGGTTTCTCTGACCATAGGGGTGTTGGTTGAGGTAGATTGGTCAGGTGCGGCCAGGTGGTACGGGGGTACTGGAAATTGAACGTGCGGCTGTTATCTGGTGTGGGTAATAGGGCGGAGTTTGCGGGTTGGTGGGATGGGTTATGGGAACAGGGTCGACGGAGGAAGATGTGGTGGGTTGGTGGGTGTTGGTGGGAAAGCCGCAGATTCGTAAGTTTTATCAAGGTTTGGGTAAGGAGGAGGCGAGATGGAGATATGGGATGCAACAATATATTGAAGGCCAATTACGGAGTTGTTACGCGGAGGCGAGACGTGAGGTTACGGGGAGATAAGGGAATTGAAGAATAGGTTGATAGAGATACAGAATGAGAGGTTTGAGGCATGTAGGATACAAGCGGGTATTGATGATGTTTTGTGGGGGGATAGGCCTTCAAAACACGTATTGGGACAATGTAGAGTGCGTAGGGAGAGAATGACGATGGAAAGGGTGGAGGTGGAGGAGAGTGTGGATGGTTACGAACGGGGATGGAAATTAGGGTACGGAAGCGATTGGGGTGTACGTGGACAAATGGTTTCAGAGGTATCTTGGCAGTGTGGGGGTACGGGGAGGCTTGTGATGAACTGATGGAGGGGATACGGGGAGATTGGAGGAGTGGTGTGAGGGTGGTGGGGGGGGAGTCATTAGTGAGGCAGAGGTTTGGGAGGCGGTAAGTGGGATGAGTAGAGGGAAAGCTCCTGGTATTGATGGGTTGGCAAATGAGTTCTACAAGGATAACTGGGATAGTGTGAGGGGTTGTGTGACAGAAGTAATGAATAGGATGAGGAGGGTTGGGAGGATGGGACAGGGGATGGGAATGGGCGTGATGGTATTGGTGAAGAAAGGGAAGGTGGGTAACCGGTTGAGTAACTACAGGCCGTTGGTGCTTATGAACGCTGATTATAAGATTTTTGCCAAATTACTGGGTAACAGGATGAGAAGGGTGCTTGAGGGAGTGATTGCGGGGGGGCAGGGGGGGATACCGGGAAGAGGCGTGCTTATGGGGCATGAGAGGATTAAGGACTTTTTAGACAGGGGTAGGGAGGGGCATCCTAGCTTTGGACTGGAGAGGGGCGTATGATAGTGTGGAAAGAGAGGTTTTGTTTGAGGTGTTGAGGAGACAGGGTTTTGGGGAGGGGGTTGTGGATTGGGTCAGGACGTTATATGAGGGGGCGTGTGTTCGAATACAGGTGAATGGGAGGCTCGGGAGTGTGGTGGGGATGGGCAGGGGTCTGCGGCAGGGTTGTCCTCTGTCGCAGATTCTCTGCTTGCGTACAAGATCCTTTCTATCGTCTAATGGACTGTGGGGTGCAAGAGGGGGCGGTGGGATAGAGGGCGTCGTGGGTTACATGGATGACACGACGGTGCTCTTGGGAAGTGAGGTTGGGTTGGAGATGGTTAGAAGGTGTTTACGGAATTTTGTGGAGCAACAGGGTTGAGTGTGAATAGTGAGAAATCTAAATTGTTGGAGGTGGGATCATGGGTGGGGGGTTTGGGTCAGGGCCATGGTTGGGTGGTGGTGGATAGCATCACTATTTGTGGTATTGTGTACATGAGAGACAGGTATCAGACAAGGGAGGTGAATCGGTACGGTGGTGCACCGGGTAAAGATGGATGCAAGCGTGGAGACAGTGATCTTACCTTGAGGCAGAGGGTTATAGCTGTGAATAGTTAGTCACAGTAGGATTTGGTATGTAGCTGGTGTGTACCCTCTGTTGAGGGCGGATGTAAATGAGATTGAACGTAGGGTCTTCAAGTATATCTGGGCGAATGGGAGGCATTGGTTGCGGAAGGATGTGGTTAGGAATGGGGTTGGGGGAGGTTTGGGGTTAATATGGTTGGGCGGCTGGTTTGTATGTATGTGAAACGATGCCTGGTGAGGAGGGGTTTGCGGAGGAGGGGAGATGGAGTGGTGGGGTGTTGCGGGAGGTGCAGGAGTGGTGGAGGGAAAGGAGATTGACTACTGTAGAGATTTGTTGAGAAATTTATTGGTCATAGGGGAAACCCGCAAAAGTTGAAGGTGAAGCAGATGATGGGTTTTGGTGAGGGGGATCAGGTAGTAGGGTGTGGCGGTTTTACCAGTATACGATTGGGTACAGATTTGGAGGGATTTTAGGGGACTCAGGTTACGTGCGAGGGATCGGGAACAAATGTACAGATTCTTGCTTGGGACGGTGCTTCCAGGGCGGTGTTATACAATATGGGGTTGGTACAGGACGGTAGATGTGAGAGGTGGCATGGGGAGACGGCGCTGCACGCGATTTATTTCTGTGAGGCTTTGGGTCCGGTGGGGGAATGGATGGGGGGGTGGTACGCAAGCTGGGGGGAGAGGACTCAGGTGTTGAGAAGCCCTTTTCCTGGACTTCGGTGGATTGGTAGGTGGTGCCAGGAGGTCTCATGTATTGTGTGGTAGATTTCGTGTGTGGGTCTTGGTGTTTGCAGGAGGTGGGGCCCAGGAAAGGATCAGGGCTCTGGCTGCAAAGTATCGTACAAAGTGTAGAAACAGGCTGGTGTATGGGGTGGTTGGGATGAGAAGTTTAGTCTGGCTTACAGAAATCTAACAGGGGGTGGGTTATTATAGGGGTTGTTGGGGGCTTTTTTCTGCGACTGGGGGGCCGTGTGTTTGTGTTAGGTATGGTAGGGTCACGTATGTGTTTGTGTGTATTGGGGGGTGTGGCGGGTGGTGATGACGGTCGACTTCTTACAAGTTGGACGGGGCGACAGTAGGAGGGGGTGTGTGGCTGTGTGTTCAGGAGGGGGGTTTGGTTCTTCGGGATAGGCTTCGGTTGGTTTGTTTTGGTTTTAGGGTGGGGGATCATGGGAAGGCGTAAGGGTTGGCCACCTCTGTGTTGGTTGTTTGTATGGTATGTGTGTGTGTGTGTGTGTGTGTTCCTTCTGAATATTGTTGCTTAAGTCTCCTGTGTTGCTTCTCAACCGATGTTTAATGATCTAGTGTGTGTGTGTGTGTGTGTGTGTGTGTGTGTGTAGTGTGTGTGTGTGTGTGTGTGTGTGTATGTGTGTGTGTGTGTTGTTCCAAAGTGGTACTTTTTATCAAGGTGGCAAGGACAATGTTTTACATTGTTAAGTTATAAAGTTTGATTGTGCGTTATGTTATTGGAGGACAAGGTTGTAGTTAGTTTTGTGAGGTTGCCTCATGTTCAGATGAGTGTTATGTTGGTGGTTGGATTTTGTAATATTATTATGTATGTTGAAATATGTTTCAAATAAAATATAAAAAAAAAAAAAAAATTGTGTGAGTATATGATAAATTGTGTGGGTATATGATCAATTGTGTGGGTATATGGTCAGTCGTGTGAATATGGTCAGTCGTGTGGATATGGTCAGTCGTGTGAATATGGTCAGTCGGGGAATATGGTCAGTCGTGTGGGTATGGTCAGTCGTGTGGGTATGGTCAGTCGGGTATGGTCAGTCGTGTGGGTATGGTCAGTCGTGTGGGTATGGTCAGTCGTGTGGGTATGGTCAGTCGTGTGGGTATGGTCAGTCGTGTGGATATGGTCAGTGGTGTGGGTATGGTCAGTGGTGGGTATGGTCAGTGGTGTGGGTATGGTCAGTCGTGTGGGTATGGTCAGTCGTGTGGGTATGGTCAGTCGTGTGGGTATGGTCAGTCGTGTGGGTATGGTCAGTGGTGTGGGTATGGTCAGTCGTGTGGGTATGGTCAGTCGTGTGAATATGGTCAGTCGTGTGGGTATGGTCAGTCGTGTGGATATGGTCAGTGGTGTGGGTATTGGTCAGTCGTGTGGGTATGGTCAGTCGTGTGGGTATGGTCAGTTAGTCGTGTGGATATGGTCAGTCGTGTGGATATGGTCAGTCGTGGATATGGTCAGGTCTGGGGTGGGGGCACTGGCAGCTGCAGTGGAGGGAGCTGTTAGGGCTTTAAACTAGAAATAGTTAGTGGTATGGGTTTTGGGGGAAAACAGAGAAGTCCCAGTGTGTAATATTATAAGTTGTAGGAGAACTAGTAATAGGCAGAATAAGGTGGATAGTGGAAAGCTAGTGAC
Organism: Cherax destructor; assembly: GCA_009830355.1. Lineage (NCBI taxonomy): Eukaryota > Metazoa > Arthropoda > Malacostraca > Decapoda > Parastacidae > Cherax > Cherax destructor. Next base: position 23,711 of record WNWK01024610.1, read on the forward strand.
ACTAGATGACAAGGACAGTAATAGGTATAGTGGAAAAACAGAGATGAGCAGGAAGGGTAAAGAGAAAGGAGGGTCTCTAAATATATATTCACCAATAGTCGTAGTGCTAGGAATAAGATGGACGAGTTGAGATTAGTTGCAAGTACGGGTAATATTGATGTTTTTTTCAATAACTGAGACATGGTTTAATATGAAAAATCGGGATTTGCCTGCCGAATGTCACATTCAGGAGTTTAAATGTTCCAAGTAGACAGAAGTATCGGGAAAGGGGGTGGGGTGGCACTCTATGTCCGTGATCATTTAAATTGTTGCATAAAAACGGTATAAAGTCTGAATTAACACATACAGAGTCTGTCTGGATAGAATTTTCAGAGGGGTGTGAAAAATTGATTTTAGGCGTGATTTACCGTCCTCCAAACTTAGATAGGGAACAAGGGAGACTACTTTGGGAGGAAATTGTTAAGGCCACAAGACACGATAACGTAGTAATTCTAGGGGACTTTAACTTTAGTCAGATTGATTGGAATTTCATGACAGGGAATTTAGAATCTAACGACTTTTTAGAAGTAGTTCAGGATTGCTTTTGAAGCAGTTTGTAACAGAACCTACAAGGGAAATAACCTACTTGACTTGGTTCTGGCAAGAAAGGGAAACCCTTGTTAATAATTTAGAAATTACAGAGGAACTCGGCTCAAGCGACCACAAGTCAATTACCTTTAGCATTGAATGGATGTATGATAGTAGGGATAATTCAGTAATGGTCCCAGATTTTCGCTTAGCAGATTATAATGGACTTAGAGAACACTTATCAACTGTGGACTGGGGTGAAGAAGAGAGGTATCAATATGACAGTTTTCTTAACACTATACAGGCTGCCCAAAGAACATTTATCCCGTATAAAGAAATTAGATCAAGTAGAAATGACCCAAAATGGATGAATAATAGGCTCAAATATCTTTTAGGGCAGAAGAAAGGAATTTATAGGCGCATAAAAGAGGTGAGGGTCATCTTATAAATCAGTATACTGACATTAAGAGGGACGTTAAAAGGGAATAAGAAAAGCTAAACGGGACTATGAAATTAAAGTTGCTAGGGATTCAAAAACTAACCCAAAAGTTTTTCCAGGTTTATAGAACAAAAGTTAGGGATAAGATAGGTCCCCTTAAAAATAACTTTGGGCATCTTACTGACAAGGAGAATGATATGTGCTCTATTTTTAATAATTATTTTCTCTCGGTTTTCACACAGGAAGACATTAATAATATCCCAGTAATTAATTTTTACAGAGGCCCAGAAGAAGATAAATTATTTAATATCACAGTCACTAGCGAAATGATTATGAAACAGCTGGACCGACTGAAACAAAATAAATCGCCGGGTCCTGATGAGCTTTTGCAAGGGTTCTTAAGGAATGCAAAATGGAACTCTGTGAACCAATATCTAACATTTTTAATTTATCTCTTCAAACAGGTGTAGTGTCTGATATGTGGAAGATGGCTAATGTAATTCCTATTTTTAAAGCAGGGGACAAGTCACTACCGTCAAACTACCGCCCAATAAGCCTGACCTCAATTGTAGGCAAATTACTAGAGTCAATTATAGCTGATATTATTAGAAGCCATCTAGATAACCATAATTTGATTAATGATACCCAGCATGGATTCACGAGGGCCGTTCCTGCCTATCTAATTTATTAACCTTCTTCAGTAAAGCTTTTGAGGCTGTTGATCACGATAAAGAATTCGATATTGTTTATTTAGACTTTAGTAAGGCTTTTGATAGAGTACCGCACCAGAGACTGTTAAAGAAAGTGGCAGCTCATGGCATTGGGGAAAAGTGCTGTCATGGATCGAGTCATGGCTCACCAATAGGAAGCAGAGAGTGTGCATAAATGGGGTTAAATCCGAATGGGGACTTGTAACAAGTGGTGTTCCACAGGGATCAGTCTTAGGCCCATTGTTATTTATAATATATATCAATGACCTTGATGAGGGAATTACTAGTGATATGAGCAAATTCGCCGACGACACGAAGATAGGTAGGATAATTGATTCAAACATAGATGTCATAGAACTTCAGGAAGATTTAGACAAACTTAATTCGTGGTCAGAAAAGTGGCAGATGCAGTTCAATGTAGATAAATGCAAGGTTCTGAAGCTCGGGAGTGTCCATAACCCAAGCACTTATAAGTTAAATAACGTAGAACTTAGCCATACAGATTGCGAGAAGGACTTGGGGGTGATGGTAAGCAGCAACCTTAAACCAAGACAGCAATGCCTAAGCGTACGTAATAAGGCAAATAGATTACTGGGATTTATATCAAGTGTTAGCAACAGAAGTCCAGAGGTTATATTACAGCTTTATACATCATTAGTAAGGCCTCACCTAGATTACGCAGCTCAGTTCTGGTCTCCATATTACAGAATGGACATAAATTCGTTAGAAAACATTCAGCGTAGAATGACTAAATTAATACATAGCATTAGAAATCTTCCTTACGAAGAAAGATTGAAGACCCTAAAATTACATTCACTTGTAAGACGTAGAATGGGGGGAGACATGATCGAGGTATATAAGGGAAGATGGGTATTAAAAAAGGGGGATATAAATAAGGTCTTGAGGATATCTCCCAAGAGAGAACCCGCAATAATGGATTCAAATTGGATAAGTTTAATTTAGAAAGGATATAGGAAAATATTGGTTTGGAAATAGGGTAGTTGATGAGTGGAACAGTCTGCCTAGTAGGGTCATTGAAGCTAGGACCTTGGGTAGTTTCAAATTTGGGTTTTGGATAAATTCATGAGTGAGAGGGGTTGGATTTGAGTGGGACTCGCACTTGAGTTAATAAAATCCAAAGCTTATTTCTTGGGTAGAATTGAAAATTAGGTTTGGCAATTATTCTGTTAGTGGGATGGATTGTGAAGGACCTGCCTAGTATGGGCCAAGGGCCTGCTGCAGTGTTCCTCCTTTCTTATGTTCTTATGTTCTTATTTCCTCAACCGATGCAACGACGTGTAAACTGTCAGTGTATTATTTACTTGTTGTTACACTGAGGCAATAAGTAAGTTTGTGGTATTTTTATAAGTGTCACTTTACTCTCCTAACTCAATATTTTCTTGGTGGGAGTTTCCATTATTTTCTTTCCAAATTGTAAACAGATGGTTTCAAATATTATTATGCCTCTACAAATAAAGATTTCCATAGTAAACGATTACGAATCTAGTTTAGCGTTGCACTCACCAGTATCGGCAAAAATCAGAGTAAATATATTCACTGAAGGTCTTACAGTGTTGTTAATCTTAAGTATGTTAGTACCGTATAGCATATGAGCGCTGACTTGGCTATTTTTTTCATCAGTGTTATGATGGGTCAATGGACACTCATCAAGGTGTGTCATATTAGTCAACTTCAGTGTATTATTCATAGTTTTTACCTGTTGTAAACTGAGGCCGAGACGCAGTGACATGAAAGCTTCGTCATAGGCGATTCTCAGTGTCTTCCAGGCAAGATCTGTGCTCACAGGTAATGTCTTAAAGACACTTGAAATCTTAAAGGACATCATGGTATTTTTGGGATCTTGACAGACCTTGAACTCTGGCACACAGCTGAGCACTGGCAGGGCAACCCTTCACTAAAGCTTACTTTAAACGGGTTGCTCCAGTCAGCCATGTTTGCAAGTATAACATCCAAAGAAACGTAAGTTACTGTTGCATGCTGCTCTAGATCTGTTGTTGCTACTCTCCTTTTTTGGGAAGAAAAATCAACTTTAATCGTAAATTTCTACCATAACATGGAGCAGAAAAGTGTATTTGATGTAGTTTCAGTCTCAGAGAGTTAGTTAGTCCCATCAACGCTCTAACATTAAGTGTTAGTTACAGCTGCTTTATTATCTATTATTTATCATTATTAAATGTTAATAATGGGAGTTACTGTGCTGTGTGCTCACTACGTTTCCAAGTAATTTTTTTACAACAAAACTTTATTTGATATGAAAATACAGTTTTTTTGCTTATTATAATTGAACTAATGTAGTATTTATACTGTTTCATGGATATTTACTCTAGGCAATCTTACCATGGCCTCTGTGCACCTCTAGTGGCCATGGCCTCTTTCACCTCTAGTGGCCATGGCCTTTGTGCACCTCTAGTAGCCATGGCCTCTGTGCCCTCTAGTGGCCATGCCCTCTGTGCCTCTAGTGGCCATGGCCTCTGTGCACCCCCTAGTGGGCCCTGGCCTCTGTGCACCTCTAGTGGCCATTGCCTTTGTGCACCTCTAGTGTCCATGGCCTCGGGACCCCTAGTGGCCCTGCCCTCTGTCACCTCTAGTGGCCATGGCATCTGTGCACCTTAGTGGCCATGGCCTTTGTGCATCTCTAGTGGCCATGGCCTCTGCACCTCTAGTGGCCAGGGCCTTTGTGCATCTCTAGTGGCCATGGCCTCTGTGCACCTCTAGTGGCCATGCCTCTGTGCACCTCTGGGGGCCCTGGCCCCCTGTGCCCCCTAGTGGCCATGGCCTTTGTGCACCTCTAGTGTACATGGCCTCTGTGCACCTCTAGTGGCCATAACCTCTGTGCACCTCTAGTGGCCATGGCCTCTGTGCATCTCTTGTGGCCATGGCCTCTGTGCACCACTAGTGGCCATTGCCTCTGTGCACCTCCCAGTGTCCATGGCCTCTGTGCACCCCCCTAGTAGCCATGGCCTCTGTGCACCCCCCTAGTGTCCATGGCCTCTGTGCACCTTCAGTGTCCATGGCTTCTGTGCACCTCTAGTGTCCATGGCCTATGTGCACCTCTAGTGGCCATGGCCTCTGTGCACCCCTCTAGCGGCCATGGCCTTTGTGCATCTCTAGTGGCCATGGCATCTGCACCTCTAGTGGCCAGGGGCCTTTGTGCATCTCTAGTGGTCATGGCCTCTGTGCACCTCTAGTGGCCATGGCCTCTGTGCACCTCTAGTGGCCATGGCCACTGTGCATTCAGTGTCCATGGCCTCTGTGCACCCCTAGTGGCCATGGCATCTGTGCACCTCTAGTGTCCCCCTTTGGGCCCCGGCCTCTAGTGGCCATGGCCTCTGTGCACCCCCCCTGGGGCCATGGCCTCGGGACCTCTAGTGGCCATGGCCTCGGGATCTCTAGTGGCCATGGCCTCTGTGCACCTCTAGTAGCCATGGCCTCTGTGCCTCTAGTGTCCATGGCTCTGTGCCTCTAGTGGCCATGGCCTATGTGCACCTCTAGTGGCCATGGCCTCTGTGCACCTCTAGTGTCCATGGCCTCTGTGCACCTCTAGTGGCCAACCCGTGCACCCTAGTGGCCATGGCCTCTTTTGCACCTCTAGTGGACATGGTCTTTGTGCATCTAGTGGCCATGGCCTCTGTGCACCCCTTTGTGGCCATATCCCTGTGCACCTCTAGTGGCCAGGTTAGCGTATATACACACACACACACACACAAAACACACACACACACACACATACACACACACACACACACACACACACACACACACAAACCACACACACACACACACACACACACACACATGTCCCAATCGACATTTCCTAGGACAAAATGGTAACAAACAAACACACACACACACATACACAACAAATAAAAAACACATAAAAACAAAAAACATGGAGGCATTCTCAATCTATTTAAGGCATTTGTCCCCTCGCCTTGGAGATGCAGAGGCAGTGTTGAAACCACATTTAATAAACCATCTAAATAAATTGAAAAAAGTGCAAAAAACTCAACAAACTTTCCTAGAGCTGTTAAACTAACAAAGAGCAAAAATAACATTAAGTCC
>WNWK01024611.1:0-29509 GCA_009830355.1 Cherax destructor
TGGGATCCGTGATGCTAGGCAATCTTCCAGTTTATATCATTTAGGACTTGGTTTACTTGGTCCCACCTTATGTTTTTGTTATTGAAGTTGAATTTGGAGAAAGCTCCTCACGGCTGATCACATTTTGTTGATCTGGAGCTCCCCCATGCATGTCTGGACCTCTATTATGTTGTGATCTGAGTATATTGTTTTTGATATGATGACATTTCGTATCAGATCATCATTGTTGGTGAAGATGAGGTCCAGCGTATTCTCTAATCTTGTGGGCTCTAATATTTGCTGGTTTAAGGTGAACTTGGTGCAGAGATTTAAAAGTTCATGCATGTGTGAATTTTCATCTGAGCTGCCTCCTGGTGTTATCTCTGCTACCACATTGTTTGCAATGTTCCTCCATTTTAGGTGCCTGAGGTTGAAATCCCCCAGTAGCAAGATGTTGGGGGCAGGAGCTGGAAGAATTTTCAGACAGTGGTCAATTTTCAGAAGCTGTTCCTGGAATTGTTGGGACGTTGCATCCGGGGGCTTGTAGACAACCACGATGACCAGGTTTTGATTCTCGACCTTTATTGTAGTACTTCAACTACATCATTTGAGGCATTTAGTAGTTCTGAACATATAAGTGACTCTGTGATATGCTGAGCATTTCCCGCAAATTAAGTGAATTTAGTCCCAGGATGCGACCCACACCAGTCGACTAACACCCAGGTACCCATTTTATTGATAGGTGAACATGGACAACAAGTATCTTAAGGAAACACGTCCTAATGTTTCCACCTGTATCGGGATCGAACCACGGACCTCAGTGTGTGAGCTGCGTGCGCTAGCAATCGTCCTACGGCACACCTAATTGTAAATTTCATCATTCTTGTAAACCAACTTAATTAAATAATCATCCAGTAGTTATAAGCTAACTTTAAGTCTGCCTGAAATGCTCTGCATAACCAGGGACTTTCTATATATTATGCAAATAATGTCAAACTAATCTATATCAATTGTACAATGTACTTTTTAGAAATAAAGTTATTATTATTATTATTATTATTATTATTATTATTTTCATATTATTATTAGTCACACTCGGATGCTAATGCAGTATACACTAATTACTTCAAGTCCTCTGAGAGTGAGATAGGTTGTTCTTGCCTCGATCAAGGGACATAAACACTGCCGACTGGCTAGTTTTCTACATCACCACAATGTCTGCTTCATCATTTGCTGTAGTCTCAGATAATATGTGTTTGAAGCGATCCGTGCCTACGATACTTAAATCTTATTCTTCATATTCAGCAGACACAAAATAGCCATCTCTTGCTTGGTCCCTGGACGTTCTAGAGCAGGAGCAGCAGCGGCACCAGGCAGCAACAACATGGCTGCTCCTATATTTTGCCATTCCCTGGGCCGTTGAGACTCCAGCAATGGTCTATTTGTAGGAACTGTTGCAACAACATACAAGGAACTTACAGTGACAAGAAAACTGACGGTGACTACAGCGAAATGGAACAAATATGACCAAAAGAGGAGACCGGCATTCAAATACCAGACCCGCTACCAGACGTACAATCATGACAAGCAACGTTTTCCACAACACTGAAGTGACTGACTCCCATATCAACTGCACAGTGTTAATGTGAAGTCAACATAAGGAAAACCCTAATCAACAAAATACAAGGAAACTGACAGGTCTGTAATGTAGTGTAGTGTCGATTTTTTTTTCCCCTCAGTGCCAGGTGAGGGGTGCAAGTGATCATTTAAACATGGCTGACTGACATTCAATCACCAGCTACTGCCAGATGTACAACTACGAAACGACATTCTAATTATACTGACAGTACCTGACCATCATTTCAACTGCAGCAGTGTAAATGGGAGGGAAACACAGGAGAAACCGATAAATCAACAAAACAAACTCCAGACTCCAGAAACTCAGGTTATACCAGCGGTTCTCTCTCAGTGCTAAATGTGGGAAAGAAGTGAATAGTTAACCAACCAAGGATATTTTTAATGGTGGACTTCCATATTAATGACCAGTGTACATTAGGAGGGAAACATAGGAGAAAACGCCAAATCTAACGACAAAACTCCAAGGAATCTGTCAGGGGCAGTGGCCGTTTTTTTCCCTCACTGCTTTTAAAAATGGCTGACACATCAACTCTACGAGGACTAGCAACAACGACGAGCCCCGCTATATGGGACTGATGGGCTGTGTGCGGACATCGCCTTTGAAAAACTTCTTTTTACACTGCCAGGATGGAAATGAGTTAGAAGTGTGATAGGGGAAGCCGGACTATGAAGTGAGGAGTGAAGAGGGGTTACGAAGTAAGGGGACAAGTGAGGGGTAATCCGGGTATGTGATAACAGAAAATTTACTAGTAACCAGTGGGGATTTCTAGAGTAGATACTAGGCATTGCTAGGTGTCTGATAGGATCAGTAGTTTCTTTTTAATAAAAAGTAAAGAAAAGAAAACAAATTTTTATTGTGAAGTGATAAAGAGTGAAGAGTAACTATGGCTGGCATCAGAGGGGTTCAGGCTGCCATAATGATATTTATCATTATTGTGCATTTCTCGAAAGAAGGAAATCAGTCATGGGGTTTGGAAAAGGTGAATGGGGTGGTAGCTCCCTGGAAAGTGAAAGCCCAACAGTGGCCATCATACCAGAAACGTAAGTGCCACTATCGCCGCAAGGTTTGGCAACCCCACATCTCCAAAACAAAACAATGGCGCACAGCTTTTATAGTGGCGCTATTAAGTGGCGATATTCATACTAATCCAGGACCTCAATCTATGGTACAGGTGCAAAACAGACAGATAAGTCATGGTGATAATGACGGTCTAGTTGCTAGTAATGATAACCTTAACGCTATAGGTAATGCACAGACAATAGAAACATTATTATCTCAGACACCAGACATATGTATACACTGTACTAAGGTACGAAAGAAGAACAGTAAACTTACCGGTTGTAAATTGTGTAAGGGGTGGGTGCATAATGGATGTGTGTTCAATTATGGTAATGGTGCCAGATTTCATTTTGTTTGTAACAAATGCACTTTGGCACAGTTACCCTTTAGCAATGATGACATTCATTCTCCTATTTTTAATGCTAATGACCCCTTGCCATTTATTGATGATTATGATTGTCTTAGGAAAACAGGTCTTCACTTTATTCATGTCAACGCAAGATCACTTCTTCCAAAATTGGCAGAGATTAGGATTCTAGCTAACAGAACTAGAGCGGCAGTTATATCCATCTCGGAATCCTGGTTGGATGATACGGTGACTGACGACGAGGTCAAAATAGAAGGTTACAATATAAAACGCTTAGATAGGAATAGAAAAGGTGGTGGGGTATGTGCCTACATAAAGAACGACTTAGCCTATAATCCAAGACCTGATTTAAATAACAATAAACTGGAGATTCTATGGTTTGAAGTGTTGCTTCCCAAGACCAAACCCATCTTAGTAGGAACTAGTTATCGCCCTCCCACCCATGACCAGTTCTTAGAGGACTTTTCGAGAGTCTTGTCAGGACTTGATAACAATGACGAGACAGTAATAATAGGAGACTTCAATATCTGTTTTCAACAGCAAAATAACGGGCTATGTAAAAGATATAAACAAATTCTGGATTTAAATAGTTACACTCAACTAATTAATACACCAACCCGGATCACACAGTTCTCAGCCACCCTAATTGACCACATACTTTGTAACACTCCTGAGAACATTAGTCAGTCAGGGGTAATTACCACAGGTCTTAGTGATCATTTCATCATTTACTGTACCAGGAAAATTACTAGGGAACGGATAGGCCTACAGAAGACAATAAAAGTTAGGTCAACTAGAAACTACAGTAAAGAAACACTGGTAAATATGCTACACAATTGTGACTGGTCAGTGATAACAAGTTGCACGGACGTAAATGATGCCTAGGAAAAAATCAAAACAATGTTCACTGCCATCCTTGATAATATTGCACCAGTTAAAGAGGTTAGGATTGAACGAAGAACTGAACCCTGGATGACTACTGAGATATTAGATAATATGAAATTCAGAGACCAGTTGATAAAAAGATTTAAGGCAAACAGACAGGATATTGCAGCACTAAATGAATTCCAAAGGGTGAGGAACAGAGTGCAGAGGCTCATAAAAGGCGCAAAGGCAAGACACTATTGCTCAAAGATCGAAGAGTACAAGAATAACCCTAGAAAGCTCTGGCAACAACTCAAACAGTTGGGGTATAGCCATAAACCCGTAGATAGATCTAACATAGTTCTAAATGTCGATAACGAGGTATGCCACGAAACAACTAAAGTGGCAAATTGTTTTAATTCATACTACACAACTGTCGCATCAACACTAGTAAGTAAGCTACCAGCTGCATCAAATACCTTTAACACAGACTCGGATAAATTTAAAACATACTATACTAATAATGGAGTAACTCCAAACAGTTGTCAACTAGTAAGTGTATCTCATGACTTCGTGCAAAAAGAACTAAGCAGGTTAAACCCAATTAAGAGCACCGGCCCAGATAACATCCCGTCTAAATTCCTAAAAGATGGTGCCTCTGAACTGGCAATCCCCATTGCTCACATAATAAATTTGTCCATCACCACTAATACAGTGCCAGAGGGGTTCAAGGAGGCCAGAGTTACTCTTATCTTCAAGAAAAATAGTAGGTCTGATGTCAGCAACTATAGGCCTGTTAGTATACTCAGTGTAATATCCAAAATTCTAGAGAGGGCGGTGTACTGTCAAGTAGTTAAATATCTTAGTGACAACAACATTCTTCATAGTTACCAATCAGGCTTTAGGAGATCTTACTCAACCGACACCTCCCTAATTAATCTGATGGATTACATGAGAACTGAAATATCTATAGGGAACCTCATAGGAATGGTAACTTTAGACTTGCAAAAGGCCTTCGATACTGTCAACCACAATATATTATGTAAGAAACTTCAAGCTATCGGCATAGGTTCCACAGACTGGTTTAAGTCCTATCTTAGCAACAGGAAACAAATTGTCAAAATCAACAAAACGGAATCAGAACCACTGCCGATAGCATGTGGAGTTCCCCAAGGTAGTATTCTGGGTCCTTTATTATTCCTGTGTTATGTAAATGACATGCCCATCAGTGTCAAGTGCAAACTCCTACTGTATGCGGATGACAGTGCTCTGTTAGTGTCAGGTAAAGACCCACAAGATATAGCTAATGTATTAACACTGGAACTGGAGTCCTGCAGCAAATGGTTAGTAGACAACAAACTATCGTTACATCTAGGGAAAACAGAAGCCATACTCTTTGGCACGAAATATAAACTGAGCAGGGTAAATAATTTTAATATCCGGTGTAATGGGGAATCCATCACTTCAGTTTCCTCAGTAAAATATCTGGGAATCCCCTTTGACCCATGCATGTCAGGAGAATTGATAGGGAACAGTGTAGTAAAGAAAGCGAATGCCAGACTGAAGTTCCTCTACAGACAAGCACAGTGTCTACCTACTGAGGCTCGCAGGACCCTATGTCTAGCCCTTATACAATGTCATATTGACTACGCTTGCTCTTCATGGTACTCTGCCTTGACCAAAAAACTGAAAGATAAGCTGCAAATCACCCAGAACAAAATGGTAAGATTCATCCTGGACCTGGGTCCAAGGGAGCTTGTAGGCCAGGATGAATTACAACAATTGGATATGCTGAATATTGAAGACAGAGTAAAACAACTTAAATTAAATCAAGTTTATAAAATTGCTCACAAACAGTGTCCAGAATATCTTGCTGCCAATTTTGTCAAGGCTGGGAACCAAAGCAGTCATAGTACTAGGGGGAGAGAGCACAACTTTGTAGTTCCCACAGTCAAGGGCCAGGCTTCAAACACCTTTTATTGTACAGCAATAAAGGAATGGAACAGACTGCCTGCACATGTCAAAGCCAGTCATAGCATGAGCCAGTTCAAGAAGAGAACCAAAAGGTACCTAATGAATGTAGCGACAGAAAGGGAGGAGAATGATTTTTTATTTTTTTAGCTAACACACATGTATATGTAAATAACTCTTTTTATCTTATTCCTAGTATACATATATCCTTTATAATATAATAACATATATATCCTACAATGTATAATATTAAGGTATAAAAAGGACCCCAATGGAAATAAGTCACTCTGTCTGACTTTTTTGGGTTATCCTAGGTTCTCTACACATATGCTGCTATGTATGATAATGTATGTAAATGTATTTGTGTATACCTGAATAAACTTACTTACTTATATTCTAGACAGTAAACCAACACATTCCTCTGTGCGTTCCGCACCTCGAGATCTTGTAATCTCTCTCAGACTGTTGCTATGTTCTAATACTCAGCGTCTGCGAGATTGCTGGTTGACTCAGTAGTCTGAGTTAGCAGTCAGCAAGTTGCTGACTGCTAACAATTATCTCGTGATGATATAAACACCAAAGTCACAAATAATAATAATAATAATAATAATAATAATAATAATATCTTTATTTACTACAAGTACATGTAGTACAAGGTATACAGGCCTAACTGACATCAATTAAATACTACTATATAGAAAGCCCTTGTTATGCTGAGCATTTCGGGCAAATGATTTTTTATTTTTTTTGCTAACACACATGTATATGTAAATAACTCTTTTTACCCTTTTTCCTAGTATACATATATCCTTTATAATATAATAACATATATATCCTACAATGTATAAAATTAAGGTATAAAAGGACCCCAATGGAAATAAGTCACTCTGTCTGACTTTTTGGGTTATCCTAGGTTCTCACACATATGCTGCTATGTATGATAATTATGTAAATTATTTGTGTATACCTGAATAAACTTACTTACTTCACAAACCTGATTTTCCCCTTTGCGCCCCCAATTAATCTTCTAGAGGTTCTGTCTTTTATTTTTTTGTTTCCCGGCACCCCAAAACCCTCACTCCTTTTTTTACTTTTCCCCGCCCTTTTTCCCAATCTCAAGATTTCTGAATGGTTCGCCTCCCTGACCTTAAGATGCTTAGTCTGAGTCGAGCCCCCTTTTCCAATGCCCCTCGGGATGATGTTCTTAATTTTCTCAGAGAGAAGGGCCAAAATGAAGGGCTATTTCTTCCCCCCTATACCACGGATGCCTTTCGGGATCTTACCCGGGCCTTTGGGGGAATCAACTCCTTTTTTTTTTCAAGGAAAAATATTCTAAAACCCTTTTTGGTGTCGTTATGGGTTTCCTCCCCTTCCGCCCTTGCAAAATTTTTACAGGGAAATATTTCCGAATGCCCTTTCTTCCCACTATTGATGTAGTCCTTCACTTTCCCCCAGAATGACATTTTTGCTCTTTGGCCTCGGGATTTTAAGCCCTTCCAACCTTTCGGATGCTCTTAATAATCTTTTTCCCCCCTTTCCCTTAAGTTTAAAGCTAATTTGGGGAAACTAATTTTTGCTTCCCTTTCCCTTTATGTTCTGTCCACCGCTTTAGGGTTTCAGGTTTTTTCCTTTTCCCCTTCTCAAACCATGACAGGGATTAAAAATTTATTCTTTCTTATCATGACCCCCTGTCAAAAAAAGTGTTCTTATCTCCCCTTTTCCGTGCCCCCTATTTGTGGGTCCCCCGTTCCTTTTTAAACCCGAAATTTCCACTCTTCATAATTTTTTTCCCGCCTTGGGTACCCTTCCATTTATAGACTCCCCTTTTCTTGCCAAAGGATTTTCTTCCCAAACCCTTTTACTCCTGGGGAAATTCCGCCTCGCCTTTTCCCATCTCTGGTCTCTTTTAATCTCAGCAATCCCTCCCCGCCCTTAGACATCAAACTTACCGGCCCGACTAAGCCCTTTTGACCAATCTAGTTCATACCTTCCCCCCTCTTGGGTTTCCGGGGTTTTACTTTTTTCTTGCCCCCCTGCCCTCTTGGGACCGGGGAAATTTGGTTTATTCTTCTGACAATCATAGACAAAAAAAGTGTTAGGGTTGCCGGGCACCAATAATGTTTTTTTTCTTTTCATGTCAGAGACCAATACCATTGATTGGCCCCCCCGTTCCCGTTTTCCCCACCCAAAATTTTATAGTCGCCGCCTGGTTGAATCCCCCTTATACACAACTTTCCCTTTTATGAATTTAGCCCCGGCTTTGTCTCTGTTGATTTTTTCCTCCCATTACATTGTTAAAAGCTCCCAAAATTTAGAAAAACCCTGACTTTAACCTTTATTCCCCTTTCCTTTTTTATTTTTCCCCTCCTTTTTTTCCTATGGGTTTTTTTTTTCTTTTCTTTTTCCCCTTTTATTTTCCTTCTTTTTTTTATTTCCCTTTTTCCCCCCTCTGTTTCTGTCCAACCCCCGCGGGGCCCCCAGCTTTTTTGGGGCCCTTTTCTCAGAATAGACTGTCTCCACTATACTACTATCCCCCTCCCCTTTCTTTCCTCCAATTTCCCCACCCCTTGAATTTTTCCCGTCTGCCTGCCTTATTACCCTTCCACCTGTTCTGTGTTTAGTGTTTTTTGAATGGTCCAAGTCAAAAACGCGTGTTCCCCTTTTTTTATATGGGTTGTGTGTATTGTTCCAGTAAATTTTGTCCTTTTTTTTTTTTTTTTGGTTTACCGGGGCCACACTTTGCTGCTATGGATAATTTTTAACTGTTTTGGATACCTGAAAACTACTTTTTTACAAAACCAGGTTAGGACTGTGACCCATGCAGGTCATGTGAGGGAGATAGGAGATCAGGCCGTGAGTCATGGAGGAGACAGTGACCCAGGGAGGTCAGGTCAGGGGGACCCAGGAGGTCAGGTCACTGAGTCATGGAGGAACACGGAGCCAGGGAGGTCACGCCAGTGGAGCCGGAGGTGGCCGGGGAGCCAGAGATCAGGTCAGTGTGAGTCCAGAGGTCAGGCGTGTGAGACGTGTTTTCAGGTCAGTGTGAGCATGGAGGTCGGGTCAGTGGACCCATGGAGGTGGTCAGGGGAGCAGGGGAGGTTGTCCCAATCTTCTCGGGAAAAAGTATAAAAAAAAGACTAATAAAAGAAAAAAACACTATTTAATAAAAGTTTAAATAATAATAGTTTGATTATAATAATCTATTTTTAAGAAAATAAAAAATGAAAAAAAAAATATATATATATGATCCAAAGCTAGAATTTACAGGTGATGATCTTAACACTAAGCAAGAATCTGTGAGACCCCGGGGGGTGGTGGTATTGTTGTTTTTTTCCCTTATGTTTCCCAAACCAACAGTTTTTAAAAATCCACTGTAAAAAATTCCGGGACCAGTTGAAAGGTCCCCTGGGAACACATTTCCGATGTTTTGGGGGTATGAGGTCTACTGGTGTAGTGCAGAATTGGGGGTAAGACTCTGTTTTCAAGGGGGTACCCCCCCCCCCTAGCCTTGAACCGGGGTCCCGGGGGAAAAAGAGGACTGTGAAAGAAACCACAAATCACCACTCTAATTAATTTAATAGGCATAAGGCCTTTTAAAAAAAATCAAAATTAAAAAACCACCAAAACCAAGGAGGAAATAAGGGAAATGAATTTTTAAACATAGAAGTTTTAATTAAAATAATGGTTTCGAAGGGAAATACTTTCAGGAGATCGGGGTGGGCAGTCGAGTGATTTAACCGGGGCCGGGGCCAGCCACCCCTTTACCGGTGGAAAAAGGAGGGGGAAACAGCAAGACACTCACCCCACCTTAACAAGCAAATAATTCAACCATCACTCTACATACCTTCACACTTTCATCACTCTTATCTATGGACTTTTCC
The DNA here is from genome assembly GCA_009830355.1 of Cherax destructor. NCBI lineage: Eukaryota > Metazoa > Arthropoda > Malacostraca > Decapoda > Parastacidae > Cherax > Cherax destructor. The sequence continues at coordinate 9,761 of WNWK01024611.1, forward strand.
TCACCCCCCCCCATCCCAAAGACTGTTGTCAAAATAGAAGTAAAAATTAGGGGGAAAAAGCCCCCCCAAAAATGAAAGTGCATAAGTACAAATATTCTACTGATAAAAAAAAATCCCAAATCCTGACGGGAAACAATACACACACAACCCGCACATATAAAGAGAGGAGCTATCAACGCGTTTCGGCCCGACGGTCCTTTTTTTTTTTTTCGCCTTTCCTCCCTCTGTGTTCTCGTCCCCCCCTTGGGGGCCGCTAGCCTCATTGCAGTGCCCCTTTAGAATATGACTGTCCCCACTACTACTATTACTACTACTCCCCTTCCACTACTTATTTATTAGTCCCCCGGTACCCCCCCCCGTCTGCCTGCCTATAAATCCACTTCCCCGTCTTGTGTGTTCACCTCCCTGTGCATCATCGATTTCGCCTCTAATTACCCTGGACCTTCATCTTCACCATCAGGATTGGTGGCGGTGGCTGCCTACCCAAGGGCAGGAAGCCCCCCTCTGCCTCCTTTGCTGCCTGAAGTCTCAAGCCATACACCGCTCACAGCCAGTGTGCCTCCCCCCTCTTGGGATACAGCCCCCCATCAAGCTCAGTTCACTTCCTCAGTGTCCTGCCCCTCCAGGTTTGGGGCGGGTGGCTCCCTACCCAAGGGCAGGTAGCCCCCCTCTGCCCCCTGTTGCTGCCAAGCCCCCAACCTTACAGCGAGTGGTGCCTCTCTCGCCCCGCCAGTGTTGGCTCCCCCTCTCAGGGCATACAGTGCCCCATCAAGCACAGTTCCCCCTCCTCAGTGTCCTGCGCCTCCAGTGTCAGACTCTACAAGCAAATTTTAATTAAAGTAATAGCCAGGCAAGTACGCGTGTTACTCCCACACTTTCCCTCACATTTTCCCATCTGCCCCCACATCTTTACCAACTAGATGATCCCCCGATGCCTTCCACCTCCCTCCCCTTCCCTCCCCCCTCTACCGCCCTCCCTGCCTCTAAGGCCTATCCTCCCCCAAAACCCAAACTTTCCCCAACCTCAAATACTCTAATTCTGATCCAAACCATCCTGAAAATTTATTATTCAGATCACGGGTGAACCTCAACTTAAAATCTTTAAGACACACTCAGGCTTCAAACTTTTTTGACAGACAATCCTAAACTCCCCCCAAACCTCGACTAGACAACAACTGCTAGACGCCGGTTTACTTTTTTTGGACTCCTGAGCACCGTCCCTCGGTCTTTTAAAACATGTAGACTATTTCCCTGTCCCTTGACACAGACAAAGAAGATTTAATAAAAGACATCATAAAAAGTTCTGGACGTATTTACAGACCTGATAACTCTACCTCCCAAAATACGCTGTTCAACCCCTTCTGACGCCTCTATTCTCAACCAAGGAATCCTTCCAAGACTACCCGCATTCCTCCAAACACTTCTTCCTCCAAACTTCCCCCCCATCACATAATGTCAAAATGCAAAATTTGGAAGAAAAAAACCCCAAACAAATCTGCTCCAGATGTTCAGAAACGGGCCACTTCTGGAATACCTGCAACCTCCCCCTTAAATGTTCTAACTGCGGCGGGTCACACACTGCTTTCAAATTCCTGCCCTACTAGAAAAGACATTTCCCCCCCTCAGAGCAACCCAAACCCCCCTCCCCCCCCAAAACCCCTTCCCTGCCCCCCTCTCCCTACCAAACCTCCCCCCCCACCCACAATGCCTGGGCTACTCCCCCACTTGGTCTACCTCTTTTTCCCCCAAAACCCTTTTCTATTCTCACCCAAACCCAACACCGACTACAACCCTTTCTCCACCTCATTCCCCCATAACTAAAAAACAACTGTCAAGTCGCCATTGCCTCTGCGTGGTAATCTCTCAAACCCCAAATCGACTACTCCTGTCCTTAACCTACAAATGCTAAAAATTTTCCCCCCACAATTATCCTCCTTCCTGCTTCTCTTCTAAGCCCCCCCCAACCTCCCTCCGACCTCTCTCTCATCCCCCCTCTTCCTACCCCCACCAGCTCTCATCCTCCCCCACCTCTCTTCACATAAACCCCTTTCCCCCACCAACCCCCCTCCTGCGCCCCGACCACCCCCCCCCCCACCTCATCCCTTCCAAAGCTTCCCTTCCTCTGCATCCACCTTCGCCCCCTCATCCACCACATCCAAGACTTCATCCGGGTCCAACCCCACCCCTCCAGACAAAATCCCTCAATCCAAAACCTCCCCCAAATTCTGACAGACAGACCAAAGCACAAAAAAGCAGATCCATCTTTCCCCCCCCCTCCAGGAAGGGGGTCCGTAAACCCACAAACACACATCCACCATGGCATATCCCCGGTTTTAATTAAATCCTCCCCAGACATTAACTTTGCACGACGAAACCATTAAATCATGTTTAAGGTGATTCAGTTCAACGTACGTACTTACTTTAAAATTTAGACACTACTGGCCGAACCCTTGAAGCAGAGGGCCAGATATTGTCTTACTGAACAGCACCTGCCTCAAAGCCCTCAACTTCCCGTCATTATGGGTATACTGCACACAGTCCCCTCGATCCCCACGATGGGGTTCCCATCCCAAACCAACAAAAAAACATGAATTTCCCCCAATCCCTTTTTTTCCCCAAACACTGTCTTGCGGTCAGAATACACCCCCCACCTTGCCCCTTCATCTTCTTCACTACCTATGTCCCCAAACACTATTTCAACATAAGGACCTTTCCTTTTGTCTCCAAAACACCAACACACCAACATACTATTGCTGACATGAATGCCAAACACAACCCTTTCATCCCCCCAGTAACAACCAACTTTACCCAAATTTCTCAACTTACAAAAAATAAACACCTAAATTTACCTGGCTCAGACTTCAACACCTTCTACAACCAATAATAAAACCCGTTCATTCTTAAACCGACTGCTTCTCTTTTAACACTACATCTCACCTGGCCCTATTACAGGGTCTGATCACATCCCAGTCATCTTAAAATCTTTCCAACCCATCCTCATCCCAGCCAGACCTTCCTTCTCCCACAAGAACGCTGACTGGGATGCTTAAACATCATATAAAATACTAACCTCACCTATGACTACAACAACAAACCTATCTCGCATTGACCCCCAACGTCTCATCAAGACACCATTACACAAGCAGCCCAAATTCCCAAAACCAAAGAAAACTCACACCACTCGTTATTCTTTCAAACCCTCCAATCAAAAAGAAATTATTTTCTGCTCCACAACCCTTCTCTAAAAAAATAGATTTAATCAAATCCCTTGATCTCACTTATCAGAAACAACATTCTACACAGTCTAGACCAAGACCACAACCCCATTGGTCACAGCTCATACTACAAGCAGACAAACAGCAATTAAAAAAACCAAAGCCTTCTGGAACTTTATCAAAAAAAACAGAGGGACCCTCCCACCAACAAATTCAAACACATCACCCCACAACAAAACACACATCTCAGACCCGCAGGCGTACAAACATCTTCAAACACATCTGGGGAACATCTTACCCTCACCCACCCCACCCCAACGCCATCAACACATTCAGAACATAGAACACTGGAACACTACACACACACACAAAAAAACACCAGACAGCCACATCCATCGGGGCCCCCCTTTCCTCCCCCCCAAAAACTCGAACTCCTTTCACCAACACAGACATTAAAACCCCCTCAGACACCTTCCCCCCAACCCTGGTGCCTCTGGCCTAAACCATATTATCCTAAAACCCTTCCCCGACTCTATCATTACTGCCTACACAAACCTCCTCAATGCCCCCCCTTTCTTCTGGTTATTTTCCCCTTTCCCCTTTTTTCCCCTTCCCGCTTTTTCCCCCTTTCCCCAAAACCCCAAAAAAGACCCTCTGACCCTGGGAAACTATCCCCCTATCAGCCTCCGAAACATTGGGGAAACTCTTTAAAAAAATCATCAAATCGTCTTGCAGATCCCGGGAAAACAACTAAAACTTCCCCCCTAAGGGTTTGGTTTGGAACTCCAAACTACACAGGATGCCATTAAATCTTTTTAACTACATCCACATAAACAAAAAAAAAGAAACAGGACAGCCCTGGTTGCAAAGACGTTAAAAAAACTTTTGACACTGTCGGGGATGTAGGGCTAAAAAACACAAACCTGCCCAACTTTAACCTGCCTCTCCCACTCAAACCCTCTGCAACTTCCTTGTGGCCGCAAAGAGAACCCCAAAGGGTCCCATTGCTTCCCCAAATGCTGGAGTCCCCGGGGGTCTTCCCCCCCCTACCCTCTACATTTTATACACTAACGACATTCCAACACCTGTATACCACAACTCCATCACACTGCCTACGCATGACTTTTCACAACTCACCACTCACGCCAATATAGAAAACTTCCCCAAAACACAGAATGGGGGCGACAGGATTGCTTTCTGGGAAAAAAAAAGGGGGGTCAAAACCAACAGCAACCCCCGCATTACATATTTTAACTATGGAAACGTGATCCTCCATTACCTGTCGAGCTCAGAACAGCTGACACCCCACCCCCCCCACACAATCTTCAAGTCCTTGGATTAATTTCCCTCCTTTTTAAACAAAAAAATTTTCCTAAAACATGCAGAGGAAAGGGCCCCCGCCCCTAAAGCTCAACATGCCCCCCCAAACCCCCAAACTACACCCCCTATAAACCCCTAATACGTCCGTTTTATCCCCCTCTAGCCCTCTCTTTCCACCCAAAAAAAACCCCATTTAAAACGGGGTGCCCAGAACAATTTGGGTGGGTGTTTTATGTCAGATGGGGGGACTTCGCCCCAAGCGAGTCTCCCCTGCCCAGTTAGACACCCCCGGGGTGAATCTGTACGGGGAAAACTCTCAGTGAAGAAGTTTTAAAAAGTGAGACAGAAAACACGGGGCCTCCCCCGGCAAACATTCGTAGACCCACAAACCAACACAACCTTTTTTATTCCTTTATGAACCTGTCCAAACCCCCATTTACAAAAACCCTTTTTTATCCTATTAAAATTTCCTTTTAACTGTTCGCCCCCCGCCCACTTTCCCTTTGCTCGGGGTTTAACCCCGGCCAACTTCACCCTCCTTCGGCTGTCCCGCCCCCCCCGCTCACCCCACAGAAGTCTCATCAACGGGGAGGCCTGCTATTCCTGCTCAGTTCCCCAAAGATCGCCAGCTGCGGGGGCCCTGGCTCTTTTCTCGACTAAGGCTCCTCCCCAGCGCTATTCTTCGTCTGTCCCTCTTTCTTCCCATTGGGATCTTTTCTTATTCATTTATTCATTTATTCTGTGTGTTATGTGATTTTTTAAATGGTCCGTGGGCCCCAAACGTCGTCGTTACCCTCTCTTTTTTTAGGGCGGGTTGTGTTGTTTTCTGATTGTCACGACAACCCGTCGAAAAAAATTGATGAACCATTGATATACACTATATGAAACTTAAAAAACCGGACCCCCCAAATTTCCCCTAAAAGGCGACTGTTGGTTCCCTTTAAAACTGGTATCCCCAAAAATCTTTCTGTTTTAGAATGTTCTTTTCCAGTTAAAAAGAAAAGAGGGTATCTTTTTTCCCCGGGGGAGGGGAAATTTTTGGCTCAAAATACCGGAAGCAGGGTCATAAAAGGGGATTTAAACCATTGACACCTTTTCACACCCATATTTTTTGACACCGCGTGTACATATGTGGCCAAAATAGTATGCCCGTTTTTTTGCCACATCTTGTTTTGGGATGTTCGGCCCGGCAGGTCATGAGCCATTTGGAAATTGACTCGCGGCATTAGTCGGGAAGACTAGGGGAAAAATCATGTAAGAGAATTGGTTTAAACACAGATTTATATAAGACCCCGTCACGATATTCAAACTTAGGGACGAGTATTTTCCCCTGGATAACTGTTTTATTTATAGCATTACTTGGCTAGAAGGAAGGGCAAGTCTGTGAAAAATTTAAAAAGCTCACCAAATCGGGCAATTAAAGGATCAATAAAAAGGTGAAGCCTGAGCTTTAGTCATTATTTTTGGGACAGATGGTCTGGGGGTTTGGGGGGCCCCTTCTGCCCCCTACTGAGTGAACGGTGATACCCCACCCATTGAATTTTGGTTTATCTGCTTTTTAAATAATTACTTTAGGAAAAAAAGATCTGGGCAAAGAAAAAAATTATTCCTTGGGGGGAAGGGTGAGCTGAAAAAAAACCCATCTATGTGAGGTGACGAAAGATCCTCTTCCGGAGGGAAAAAGGGATTTTTAAAGTTACCTATTATTATAGAGCAATTTGTGATGGGACTAGTGCATTAGTCCAACCTGAAACCATTTGGACCCGATGTAACCCCCATGGGGGGAAAAAAGTGTTTTGGCCCAAGTAATCTAAAAAAAAGTGGGGGACATGTGGGGTTTGAATTAGGGCATTTTCCCGAAATGACATACAAGTGCACCAGTGCCTTAATATCTTAGATCCTTAAGACCATTAACTGTTCCTGAACAGAAAGGGCTTTTCATTCCTTTTTTGCCATCTCCCCACCGGAACTATCTTAGAAGGGAAAGGGCGTTTTTCCCCCCACAACATGACAAACGGGAAAAATGATTTTTTTCTCCTTACATGAGATTAAAACCCTTTGGTTCGGGAACCATTCCCTTAGGGATCGCCCTTCGGCCCTTATGGAATTATGGGTTTCCCAACAGTCAGCAGCTTCAGCAACTTCCGCAGCAGTAATCAGATTACGTTCTCTAATGAAGGTTCGATTGGGGGGGGCAGAGCCGTCAGGAACGGGTTTTGGCAACCATGAAATCTCTAAGTGTGATCAATTCCTGCACTGTCTATCCAAAAATCAAACAACCGAAAGAGAGTAATCTGCAACTGCTGGAAATTCTGACCGTGTTTAATGCGGCATACCGAAATTCTTCCTATAAGAGTTAGGGGTTTTTCTGGTAGGCCTTAAGAATTGCCTTCTTCAACAGATTATAGTCACAAATGATATCATGTGACAAAGTTGCATAAATGTTCAAAGCTGTCCCTGAGAATAACAAACCCAGCCTAGTAGCCCAAGAATCAAATGGCCATTCACAGAGGGCAGCTGTATTTTCAAATCTGATAATAAGTTATGTCTTCCCCTCTGTGAAGGGTGGCAAGTTGGGGTGGGGTTATAAGGAGGGGACGCTCCACTACGCCCTCATTTAATTTCTGCTGGATAAGAACTAGTTTCTTATTCACTAATTCTAGACGAGCTTTTCTACTTCCCAATCTTTCTCTTTCTCTCGTTCCTCATGTTCTCTAGCTCTTGCTCTTTCCTCTAATCTTTCTCTAGACTGCGTGCATCCCTTCTCTAGCCTGTTGTTCCCGTATTTGTGCTCTTTCTTCACGATCGCCATCACATTCTTTTTTTTCTTCTAGTTCTCTTTTCTAACTGTCTCTCTTGTCTTTTCTTTCAAGTTTTCTTTCTCCTTTCTCTCTTCTCTCTCAATTCTCTCTCTCCTTTTTCTCTTTCTTTCAATTTCTAACGTTCTCTCTTGTTTTCCTCTTTCAATTCTCTCTCTCTCCTTTTTCTCTCCTCTTTCAATTTTTTCTCTCTCTCCTTTTTCTCTTCTTGTTCCCTTTCTAACTGTCTCTCTTGTCTTTTCGATCTCTTTCTAACTGTCTCTTTGTTTCTCTCTTTTTAATTTCATTATTTTTTTTCCCGAATCTTAGTAGCTATGAAAGATTCTAAAGTTTTCCCTAATACCCAGCTTCTCCCAGCATTCAGCCGAACTGTATTCCTCCATACTAACCGGGATAACTTAACTTACTGGGTGAATGAAACAGATCATAGAAAACGGAGGGTTCAAATCCTGCCCGCTACAACTGAACAAACAAACCGGAGGGGTTTAATCCCTACTTCGATTTATACAGTATAAATTTAGGAGGGTTCTATGCCAGCTCCGACCAAACAGTAAGGAGGAATGGATCACTTGACCATCCACTCTACCCACTATAATCAAGAGTGTCCTATGACAGTTCCCTTGATATAACATAAAAGAACTCAATGAAGAAGATTTATCACTGGAAAATCTCGGGTCCCTAGAGTCTATTCCTAAAATAATCTTCAAGCTCAAAACAAAGGTGGCAGAAGTAACTAGCACATCCGCCTTGACTTGACTAACATAAACAAAGAAATTTAAAAATCACCAAAAACCTTTAAATACCTTAACTGTAGTCCTACTATCGTAAATGAATACTTATGGAGGGTGGCAACCGTCTGTGGTGGGAGGTGGAGGTGGCCAGTCACTGATGTCGGAGTTCCAATAATGTACCACCGGCTCTGTCCGTGTAGCGTCAAATCTTGTTCGAGGTGTCGAAGCTTTGAGTCGAATCCTGGCAAGGTCGCCACTTGTGAAGGTTGTCGCCAATCTTCTCAGGAAAAGTATAATAGAAAAAAACTAATAACAAGAAAATAAACACTTTATTTTATTAGAATGAAATTTTTTAAAAATAAATACGTAAATATGATTATAATAATCCTATCTTAAGAAAAATGAAAAAAGAAAACAAAAATATATATATGATCCAAAGCTAGATATTTACAGCTGTGATGATCTTAACACTGAAGCAATGAATCCATGTGAGACTCCGTGGTGGGGTGGTATTGTTGTTTTGTTGCCTCGATGTTTTTTCCCCAAAACCAACAGTTTTCAAACATCCACAATGTCACAAATGATGTCCGGGACTCAGTTGAAAGTTGTCCCCTGGTAACGTACAGTTGCCTGATGTTTATAGTGTGTACTGAGGTACTAATGGTGAGTGCAGAATTGGTGGTAACGACTCTGTTTCTCAATTGGGAGTACGCCGGCCCCCCCCCTCAGCCTTGAATCCGATGATCCGTGCGAAACAGAGGACTGTGAAAGAAAACCACAATAATTACTCACCACTCTAGCATTAATTTACATAGTAGGCATAAGGCCTTTAAAAGAAATGGCGAAACTGTAATTAATAACTCTACCAAAAACCAAGGCAGGACATAGCAGAAGTGAATGTTGTTAAACATGAGTGAAGCTCCAAAATAATTAAAATAATGAAGATACGAGCAGCCGTGAAGTACTTACAGTGAGATCGGGCGTGGTCAGTCGAGTGATTTCAACCTGTGGCCGAGCCCAGCATTACACCTCTCACCGGGTGAAAAAAGGAGGGGGGTATAGCAGCAGCAAGACACTCACCCCACCTTAACCAGCAAACTACCATTCAACCATCACTCTACATACCTTCACACTTTCATCACTCCTATCTATGGACTTCCCTCACAATGGAGGTCAGGTCACTATGAGTCCTAGAGCTCAGGTCACTGTGAATCATGGAGTTCAGGTCACTGTGAATGATGGAGGTCAGGTCACTGTGAATCATGGAGTTCAGGTCACTGTGAATCATGGAGGTCAGGTCAATGTGAGTCCTAGAGCTCAGGTGACTGTGAATCATGGAGTTCAGGTCACTGTGAATCATGGAGGCCACGTCACTGTGAATCATGGAGTTCAGGTCACTGTGAGTCATGGAGATCAGGTCACTGTGAGTCATGGAGGTCAGGTCACTGTGAGTCATGTAGGTCAGGTCAGTGTGAGTCATGGAGGTCAGGTCAGTGTGAGTCATGGAGGTCAGGTCAGTGTGAGTCATAGAGATCAGGTCACTGTGAGTCATGGAGATCAGGTCAGTGTGAATCATGGTGGTCAGGTCACTGTGAGTCATGGAGGTCAGGTCAGTGTGAGTCACGGAGGTCAGGTCACTGTGAGTCATGGAGGTCAAGTCAGTGTGAGTCATGGAGGTCAGGTCACTGTGAGTCATGGAGGTCAGGTCAGTGTAAGTCATGGAGGTCAGGTCACTGTGAGTCATAGAGGTCAGGTCACTGTGATGGCAGGAATCTACTCATTTATTTTCCATAACTTTGTATCATCATCATTTGGAAGCACTAAACCCATAAGGGTTATGCAAAGCTCCGTGAATAGGAGCCTATTATTATTATGATTATCAAAGGAAGTGCCAAACCTGTAGAGGTAATACCAAAATGGAGGAATATTGAATATTTAAGTTTGATCCAGGGAGGACATTAGAGCATTAGAGCACTCCAGGAAGATTTGAATAGACTGATGCAGTGGTCGGAGAAGTGGCAGATGCAGTTTAATATAGATAAATGCAAAGTTCTACATATTGTACAGAACAATAACCATGCCACATATAAACTAAATAATGTAGATCTTAATACTTGTGATTGCGAAAAGGATTTAGGAGTTCTGGTTAGCAGTAATCTAAAACCAAGACAGCAGTGCATAAGTGTTCGCAATAAAGCGAACAGAATCCTTGGCTTCATATCAAGAAGCATAAATAATAGGAGACCTCAGGTTGTTCTTCAACTCTATATATCCTTGGTTAGGCCTCATTTAGATTATGCTGCACAGTTTTGGTCACCGTATTACAGAATGGATATAAATGCTCTGGAAAACGTACAAAGGAGGATGACTAAGTTGATTCCATGTATCAGAAATCTTCCCTATGAGGATAGACTGAGGGCCCTGAATCTGCACTCTCTAGAAAGGCGTAGAATTAGGGGAGATATGATTGAGGTATATAAATGGAAAACAGGAATAATAAAGGGGATGTAAATAGCGTGCTAAAAATATCTTGTATTGACAGGACTCGAAGCAATGGCTTTAAGTTGGATAAATTCAGATTCAGAAGGGATATAGGAAAGCATTGGTTTGGTAATAGAGTTGTCGATGAGTGGAACAAACTCCCGAGTACAGTTATAGAGGCTAAAACGTTGTGTAGTTTTAAAAATAGGCTAGATAAATATATGAGTGGGTGCGGTGGGTGTGAGTTGTACCTGACTAGCTTGTGCTACTAGGTCAAATGCCGTGCTCCTTCCTTAAGTGAATGTAACCTGACCTGGCTGGGTCGGGGCATTGGCTTAAGCCGGTGGAGACTTGGACCTAGATGAATGGTTCAGAGAACCGACAAGTTATAAATTAGACACATATGCAACATTTGGGTATCTTTATTGAGGAAACGTTTCGCCACACAGTGGCTTCATCAGTCAATCAAAGTAGAAGGTGTAAGGAGAGTAGGAGTTTTGAGGTAATCAGTCCCTCGGCCTGGAGTCGATGTGTTCATTTCTACAAGATTGATGGACTGAACACATCGACTCCAGGCCGAGGGACTGATTACCTCAAAACTCCTACTCTCCTTACACCTTTCTACTTTGTATTGGACTGATGAAGCCACTGTGTGGCGAAACGTTTCCTCAATAAAGATACCCAAATGTTGCATATGTGTCTAATTTATGACTTGGACCTGCCTCGCATGGGCCAGTAGGCCTGCTGCAGTGTTCCTTCTTTCTTATGTTCTTATGTTCTTATGAATAGATGAATTTTGTCCTAAGAGACTAGAACACATATTAGCACAGTTTGATGAATACAATATTTACAAGTGTTGACTGACCTTGTAGCAGCGGTCATCTATGAGGTCCCAGCCTTCACTGCACCAGCCAGTGGTGGGCAGCACAGTGCTCAGCTGGGAGGTGGGCAGCACAGTGCTCAGCTGGGAGGTGGGCAGGATGGTGGGCGTAGTGTCGACCTTCCTCTCATATTCACCTGCAATAGCAGGCAAGAGTTACAACGGCAATTAGAAAGGGATGAAATAATAATGATTGTTTTTGTTATTATTAGTATTATTATTATTATAAATCATTATCATCATCAGTAGTAGCAATATTAGAACCATTATTACGATATATATTTTATTAATACTCAGCACTAAAACTGCACTCTCCTGAAGAAGAGTTTTTGAAGTGTTAATATTGGTACGTCTCTGACAAGGAAGTGATAGTGATAAAAGTGGTCAGCACGCCTCGGTGGTAAACACTCCATGTGTTTAATAAATAAATAAACACACACACACAAGGTAACAGAAGTAAGACACGAGAGAGAGAGGGGTGGATAGACTGCATTTTCTTGGACTGCAAGAAGGCGTTCGACACAGTTCCTCACAAGAGGTTAATGCAAAAGCTAGAGGATCAGGCACACGTAACAGGAAAGGCAATGCAATGGATCAGAGAATACTTGACAGGGAGGCAACAACGAGTCATGGTACGTGACGAGGTGTCAGAGTGGGCACATGTGACGAGTGGGGTTCCACAGGGGTCAGTCCTACGACCTGTGCTGTTTTTGATATATGTGATTGACATAACGGAAGGGATACACTCAGAAGTGTCCCTGTTTGCAGATGATGTGAAGTTAATGAGGAGAATTAAATCAGTCGAGGATCAGGCAGGACTACAAAGAGACCTGGTCAGGCTACAAGCATGGTCCAGTAACTGGCTCCTTGAATATAACCCTGTCATGAAGATCGGGGAAGGGCAAAGAAGACCGCAGACAGAGTATAGTCTAGGTGGCCTAAGTCTGCAAACCTCACTCAAGAAAAAGATCTTGGGGTGAGTATAATACCGAGCACATCTCCTGAGGCACTCATCAATCAGATAACTGCTGCAGCATACGGGCGTATGGCAAACGTAAGAATAGCGTTCCAATACCTCACTAAGGAATCGTTCAAGACTATGTACACCATATACGTCAGGCCCATACTGAGTATGCAGCACCACACCTGGTCAAGCACGTCAAGAAATTAGGTTTGCAACAAGACTAGTCCCAGAGCTAAGGGAATTGTCCTACGATGGAAGGTTAAATGAAATCGGCCTGACGACACTAGAGGACAGGAGGGTTAGGGGAGAGATGATAACGACATATAAAATACTGTAAGGAATAGATAAGGTGGACAGAGACAGGATGTTCCAGAGATGGGACACAGAAACAAGGGGTCACAATTGGAAGCTGAAGACTCAGATGAGTCAAAGTGATGTTTGGAAGTATTTCTTCAGTCATAGAGTTGTCAGGAAGTGGAATAGGTTAGAAAGTGACGTAGTGAAGGCAGGAACCATACATAGTTTTAAAACTTGGTTTGATAAAGCTCATGAAACAGGGAGAGGACCTAGTAGCAATCAGTGAAGAGGTGGGGCCAGGAGCTATGACTTGACCTCTGCAACCACAAACAGGTGAATACACACACACTATTTATATATATATATATATATATATATATATATATATATATATATATATATATATATATATATATATATATATATATATGTCGTGCCGATTAGGTAAAACTGGTCAATTAGCAAGAACCCATCTAAAATTAAGTCCTTTCTAAAATTTTCTCTTATACGTTTAAAGATATATATTTTTTTTTCATTTATGTTAATGTAAGAATTTATAATTTTATACCAAGAGAAACTTTGAAAACCTACCTAACCTTATTACAACAAGCGCAATTTAATTTAGCCTAACCCAACTAAATATATTTTAGATACGTTAACATTAATTTAATAATAAACAAACACAATGAAATATATTTTTTTCGTTATGTTCAGAATGATTTTGGCGAAATTATTGCATACACAAATTTTCACTTGTCTTATATGGCAAGAAGAGCGTTGCTATTTAAGCCAAAATCGCAAGTTTTACCTAATCGGCACAACATATATATATATATATATATATATATATATATATATATATATATATATATATATATATATGTCGTGCCGATTAGGTAAAACTGGTCAATTAGCAAGAACTCATCTAAAATTAGGTCCTTTCTAAAAGTTTCTCTTATACGTTTAAAGATATATTTTTTTCATTTATGTTAATGTAAGAATTTATAATTTTGTACCAAGAGAAACTTTGAAAACCTACCTAACCTTATTACAACAAGCGCAATTTAATTTAGCCTAACCCAACTAAATATATTTTAGATACGTTAACAATAATTTAATAATAAACAAACACAATGAAATATATTTTTTCGTTATGTTCAGAATGATTTTGGCGAAATTATTGCATACACAAATTTTCACTTGTCTTATATGGCAAAGTGAGCGTTGCTATTTAAGCCAAAATCGCCAGTTTTACCTAATCGGCACGACATATATATATATATATATATATATATATATATATATATATATATATATATATATATATATATGTATTCATATATTAGTAAAATAAGTCATTTTGGCTAAATAACGAACTCATCTAAAATTAAGTCCTTTAAAATTTTCTTATACGTTTAATATATATTCTTTCATTTGAGTAATGTAAAAATTTATATTTCTACAGGACTTTGAACCTCTATTATTATAATAAGCAATTTAATTTAGCTAACCAACTAATATATTTTAGATAGCTAACATTAATTTAATAATAAGCAAACACAATGAAATATAGTTTTCGTTAGGTTCAGAATATGTCTTGGAAAAATTATACAAATTTTCGCTTATTTATAATGGAAAAATATATCTTTAAACGTATAAATAAAAGTTTTAATAATGGACTAATATATATAAATATATATATATATATATATATATATATATATATATATATATATATATATATATATATATATATATATATATATATAAGTAGTGTACAATCTCTCAGAGCGGCTAACTTTTTTGGGGGGCTCCCCCCCGCTTCCGACCCGCTCCTCAACCCAACCCTTTTTGAGACCCCCATCCTCACCCCACTTTTACCCTCTACTCCCACCCCCATCCCCTTCTACTCCTGGATCGCCCCCGCTCCTCGATTTTCGATTTTTTTCATTTTTCTCGAATATTTCATTTTCGAAGGTCCCCCTATATGGCATGGTATTTTCTCGATATCAATAATACATAGAAAAAGATTTGATCCCCCACCCCCTCCTAAAATCCATTTTTTCCCATTTTTTCCATTTATTTTTTAATTTTTCAATATTTTTCATATTAATGTTATATCTCGGAGGGTGCTTCGCCTTCCTTAGATTTATATCCTGGATCTCATCTACCATATCCAATCAAGGTAAGCAAATTTAGACTTAATATTGACTTATTAGGGCATTTTATCTCCTGAATCTAAGCTAAACACCACTATGTTATTAGCTTCAATCAAGTTCCCTTATGGGGTTTAAGAGATATGTGTTTTCCCACTTTTAGAGTTCCTGTGAGGTTTTTACCACCAAGTGTCATATATACCTTGGTTAACAATTTTTTCCACTTTAATATATTTATAATTCAGAGGTGAATCATTACACAATTTTTTTTCATCATTTATTTGTTACACAATACAATATATTACATTTAAAGTAATACATTACATTTTCATATACAATACATTTTCAGTAATAACACAAATATTTCATACACATTTTCGATAATTCATTTCATTACATTTCATATACAACACAGGGAAAACATTACACATTTTCTCTAGCTCATCAAAAAATACAAATATTTCCACTATTTCACATTTTTTCTTTAAATACATCATATCACGAATATTTCCTCATTTCAGTAATACATTTTCATTACATTTTCTCTAGCACGATTATTTCCTCTTTCATTAATATTAACATTATTATTATTATTATCAAAAGAAGCGCTAAACCACAAGGGTTATACAACATTAATATCAACAAATACAACAAATTTCACTACATTTCATATACAACATAGGGAAAACATTACACATGTTCACCAACTCCATGATTACCATTATCTAAGATCACACAAATTTTTCCCGTTTTTACTAATTCATCAAAAAGTCACAAGGCGCAACAAACTCCTAAATCACAAATTCTACCATGTACAAGCCACCTCACACTCCTTAACCTGAACCTCCCTACACCTCACTCTTCCCCTTTCACCTCACTCACACACGCTACAACCCAGGATAACACAAATTTTCAACACTTTGCTCTACATACACTTTTCATTTTTGTTTAATTATTCAAACAATTTTTCTCGTAATACAACAAATTTTCAGACGTTTTAATATCCACTTACATTTTTTCACTCATATCCCACAACATTTCACATTCCTAAAACACACCAATACTTCCATTACACACCTATATTCAACTTCTTGAGAAATTCACCAGATGAATCTACTTGATGCTACGATGAAAGACAATACTGAAATGATTAGACACTCAGGAAACCCCTTTTAAAATCATCGATTTAAGTTGCCAATTACTCAATTTCTAAATTCGACATAAGATCTATCACTCACTCCAACATCGATTAACATTTTTAATAACACAGATCACATTACATGAATCTTCTTCATAGCATATATATTTTCCCTCATGTGATTATCTAAATACAACTCCTTCTAATCATGTTTACTATTAAATCATGTTCTTAATAAAAGAGTTGTCAAGAAACACTTTTCGGCAACTCTACCTGCGATACACCTGGGTCACCGTGACGTCACACACACAAGGATTTACTTGTTTCAACCTGTTGATGTGACGTCACGGGGGGTGCTCATACGTATTGCGTACACGACACACACGACAATCTCTGCAGGGAGCAGCGAGATCGTCTTCAGAGTACTTCACTGCCAGCCGCAAGTAATACTCATTTTGCTTGTGTGTTGCATGGGCTCAACAGTACTCACCTAATTGTACTCACCTAATTGTGGTTGCAGGGGTCGAGACTCAGCTCCTGGCCCCGCCTCTTCGCTGTCTGCTACTGGGTCTCTGCTCTCCCTGCTCCATGAGCTTTATCATACCTTGTCTTAAAACTATGTATGGTTCCTGCCTCCACTATATCTTTCTTTAGACTATTCCACTTCCTGAATACTCTGTGGCTGAATAAATGTTTCCTGACATCCCTTTGACTCATCTGAGTCTTCAGCTTCCAGTTGTGTCCCCTTGTTTCTGTGTTCCCTCTCTGAAACATCCTGTCACTATCTACCTTGTCAATTCCCCGCAGTATTTTGTATGTCGTTATCATGTCTCCTCTGACCCTTCTTTCCTCCAGTGTTGTTAGTCCTATTTCCTTCAATCTTTCTTCATAAGACAGACCCCTGAGTTGTGGAACTAACCTTGTCGCAAACCTTTGCACTTTCTCTAGTTTCTTTACGTGCTTGACCAGGTGTGGGTTCCAGACTGGTGCTGCATATTCTAGTATGGGCCTGACGTACACGGTATACAGTGTCTTGAACGATTCCATGTTAAGGTAACGGAACGCTAATCTAAGGTTTGCCAGACGCCCATATGCTGCCGCAGTTATCTGGTTGATGTGTGCCTCCGGAGACGTGCTTGGTGTTATACTCACTCCAAGGTCTTTCTCCTTTGCCGAGGTTTGTAGCCTTTGTCCGCCCAGCTTGTACTCTGTCAGCGGTCTTCTTTGCCCTTCTCCGATCCTCATGACTTTGCATTTGGAGGGATTGAATTCGAGAAGCCATCTGCTAGACCAGATGTCGAGCTTGTCCAGGTCTGTTTGCAGCCCTGCCTGGTCCTCTTCCGATGTGATTCTCCTCATTATTTTCACATCATCCGCGAATAGAGACACTTCTGAGTCTATCCCGTCCGTCATGTCATTTACATATACCAGGAATAACACTGGTCCTAGGACTGACCCCTGCGGTACACCGCTCGTCACAGGCGCCCACTGTGATACCTCACCACGCACCATGACCCGTTGTTGCCTCCCTGTGAGGTATTCCCTGATCCATTCCAGTGCCCGTCCTGTTATACCTGCTTGTTCTTCCAGCTTCTTTACTAATCTCATGTGAGGAACTGTGTCGAAGGCCTTCCTGCAGTCCAGGAAAATGCAATCAACCCACCCTTCTCTCTCCTGCCTTACCTCTGTTACTTTATCATAGAACTCTAGGAGGTTTGTTACACAGGATTTGCCTTCCCGGAAACCGTGCTCTCTGGTGTTTATTATCCTGTTCCGCTCAAGGTGCTCCACCATTCTTTTCCTGATGATTTTCTCCAGGACTTTGCACACTATACATGTAAGTGACACCGGTCTATAGTTTAGTGCCTCTTTTCTGTCTCCTTTTTTAAAAATGGGGACTACGTTTGCCCAGTTTCAAGGGATGTGTTGAATATTATGGTAAGTGGCACACTCAGTACCTCAGCTCCTTCCCGAAGAACCCACGGGGAGATAGTGCCAGTCTCTGCAAGCTGGAACCTGTGGGTCACTCCCCGAGCTATCAGAATTAGAGTAAACATCATTCTTTTTAGATGGAATAGCATTTACTGAGGTGTAGGTGAGTAAAGGAGGTGACAGTAAAATCACACGTGAAACGCGATACCCACGTACACACACACACGCACACATACACACGCACACATACACACGCACACACACACGCACACACACGCACACACACACACACGCACACATACACACGCACACATACACACGCACACACACACACACGCACACACACGCACACACACACACACACGCACACACACACGCACACACACACACACGCACACACACACGCGCACACCGACACACGCACACACACACACATACACACGCACACACACACACACACGCACACACACACACACGCACACACACACACGCACACACGCACACACACACACACGCACACACACGCACACACGCACACACACGCACACACACACACACGCACACACACACACACGCACACACACGCACACACACACACTAACACACTCGAAACAGGATCCTGCAGGAGAAAGCAAGACTAAGGGATATGTCAGAGTACTGGAGGGTGTATCTCGACCGCGACTGAACACGGGAAGAAAGACAGAAACTGAAAGAGAGGGTACAGAGACAAAAGGAGGAAAGATAGATGGACAGGAGAACCCAGACTCAGGAGGAAGCTCTAATACAACCACCTTCAGATGTTCCCCAACCTGGACAACCCCAATGCAACCAAACAACCTAACCAAAAACACACATGCCATACCCAATGATTCCACCCACCTCATTACAAACTCCACCTTCACACCAACCACCCATAGTTCCCCATCAGATCTCCCACTTTCCCAACCCCAACATACCACACAGACTACGGTTTTAGAAAAGAAGTTAAAGGTTTGGTATACAAATGCAGATGGTATAACAAATAAATGTGAGGAGTGGCATGAAAGAATAAAGGAGACATCCCCAGACATAATAGCACTCACAGAAACGAAACTCACCAGGATGATAACAGATGCAATCTTCCCACCCGGATATCAAATCCTCAGGAAAGATAGAGGGAGCAGAGGGGGAGGAGGAGTTGCACTGCTCATTAAGAACAGGTGGGGATTTGAGGAAGTGGAAGGAATGGATGGAATGGGTGAAAGGGACTACATAGTAGGAACAATTCAGTCTGAGGGCCATAAGGTGGCAATTGCTGTAATGTACAACCCACCACAGAACTGCAGGAGGCCAAGAGAAGAATACGACGAGAGCAACAGAGCAATGGTAGACACACTAGCCGAGGTAGCCAGAAGAGCCCACATGGGGAGAGCAAAGTTACTAGTTATGGGTGATTTCAATCACAAAGAGATTGATTGGGAAAACCTAGAGCCCCATGGGGTCCTGAATCATGGAGAGCTAAGATGATGGATGTGGTACTGGAAAACCTCATGCATCAACATGTTAGAGACACTACCAGAGAGAGAGGTGGGGATGATCCAGCAAGACTGGACCTAGTATTCACCTTGAATAGTTCGGACATCGAGGATATCACATATGAAAGGCCCCTTGGAGCTAGTGATCATTTGGTTCTGTGTTTTGATTATATAGTTGAGTTACAAGTGGAGAGGGGAGCAGGAATAGGAAGGGAGAAACGAAACTACAAAAGGGGGGACTACACAGGCATGAGGAACTTCCTACAAGACGTTCAGTGGGAGAGAGAATTGGCAGGAAAACC
>WNWK01024612.1:0-29507 GCA_009830355.1 Cherax destructor
AAAACCCCTTTCTTAAAAAGTTCAATAAAAGGGGCCCCCATTATCATTTACACCTGGCCCCCCCAAACTTACCAAATCCCCTCTCTGCATGTTTCCCCCCTTTAGCTTTTGGGTCCCCTCCCACAATTATTTCCTCTCATTTGGTTCAAAATTTCCCTATACATTCGCTTAACATCCCCCAAAATCTCTCTCTCCCCTCTACACTCCTCTCTTCCCCAAAGGTCCCTTCACGCAATGCCCCCTTTATCCACCCTTAAACCCCAAAAATCCGTTTAAAATTTATATTCCCTTTTTTCCCCCATAACGGGATCCTTCAACATTATTTACCCTTCCTTAAGCCCCTAACTCCCCTTTTTTTCCCCTGACTTAACCCCATTTATTTCCCCCCCACTGAAACTCGCCTCCCCCCTTCAGCTTTGTTTTTTTTTGGGGCCGGGACATCCAACTTCTTTTCATTCATAACATCGGCAATCATCTTTTTCTTATCACCCCAACTACATCCACGCACATTCAGAAAACCCCAAATTTTTTAAAATTTTTTCTTTTTCTTTTTTAAGTAAAAAATTTGTACGGGGAAAAGGGGGGTTACTAGCCCATTGCCCCCGGCATCTTAGTGCCTCATACGACACGCATGGCTTCGGGGGAAAAGATTCTTTCCACTTCCCCATGGACAATAGAGAAAATAAAAAGAACAAAGCTTTTGGAAAAAGAAAAACCTAGATGTGTAATGTTTTATATGCATGTGTATGCCAGTGTAGGTGACCTAATGATTGGGAATTTTTTTCCAAAAGGTAATGAAAAAAAAATTTTAAATTTTGATAAAACTTACGAATTATGTTTTGCAAAGTTAAGAGATCTTGACGATATATATAATTTTAAAAACAATTTTTCCCCTTTTGGGCCCTATTTTGGTAAATTCCATTGTTTCAAACTCATATTTGGGCCTCTCCTCCTTAACGAGGGAGTTCCATTCCTAAAACCACGCTTTGCAAACCCTTTCTAAGTGAGGAAACTACTATAATGGGTTTTGGGTTTGTGTCAACCATCTTTTTAAAATTGTTTTAATAACAAAAAAAGGCACAATACTGTGCTGGAACAATACAAACACAACCCGGGAATATAAAAAAAAAGAGGAGCTTACGCGACGTTTCGGTCCGACTTGGACCATTTATAAAGTCACACTAACACAAAGGGCAGGTAGGGAAGGGGGATTTGTGGAAACCCGACAGGGGAAGGGGACAAAAAATGGTGGAGGGAAAAATTTTGGGGGTAGTAGTAGTGGAGTCAGTCATATTCTAGGAAAAGGCCCGCAATGGGAAACTGGCGGCCCCCAAAGGGGAAGGGACAAGAACACAGAGGGGGAAAAAAAAGAAAATAAAAAAAAATAAAGAAGGACAAATACAAGGCAAAAAAAAAAAAACCCCGGGGGAGGGAAAAAGAAGGGGCGAATAAGGTTAAGTCCCCCGGGTGTTCTGAAGTTTGGGCATTTAAAAATGTAATGGGAGAGGAAAGCATCTACAGAGACAAAACCGGGGGTACGATTCCTTTCAGGGGAAAATTGTGTATAAGGGAGGGTTCAACCCGACGGGGACTGTGAAAGTTGGACGTAGGAGAAAAGTTTTAGCAGAAAACCAATCAATAGGATGGCTGTGATCTTTTGACATGACAGAAAAGAGCATTATTAGTGTCGGCAAGCCTAACACTTTTTTGTGCTCCAAGTCTGTCAGAAAGAGATGGGGTTGGTTGTATTGTTTTATTTTACCTTTGCACCATTTTCATTTCTGGTATTTTTTTAAATGTTTATACAGTATTTACTGTATATTTTAACATAAGAAAAATGAATATACTTTTAGGTATGCATACTGGTCAGGGGCCCACAAGTCATCATCCTAAACGAGGAGGCTGTTTTTTGATAGTATTCCTTCTGTTCTATCCACTGATACAAGAAACGGGCCAATATTTCAACTACCCAATAAATGATCATAAATCAGTATTAGCCAATTTCACAAAAAATTAAAAACTCCATTTTAAAAAAAAAAGGGTAGACTTTCCCTATCAGTAAAACCCCCAGAAAGGTCCCCGAATAACGTTTTTTTTGAGAAAAGGTTGTTTTTTACGGTAATATTTTTCTTGTGGGGGTCCCCCCAACATGTCCGCCTGCCTGCGCTTGTGCCCCCGCAGGGCCAGTCTAGCGTTGTTTACACTTGAGTGAACAACACCCATGTGCTCTTTAAAACATTTCTAAATTTATTGTGTTTATTCTGGTTTAGTGATTGTCACGAAATAAGTCACAATGGGTCCAAAAAGCTTCACAAGTAAAAAGGGTTTCACCAGCCAGTGATAAATGTAGCATTAACAGTGTAGCAATGGAAATAAGTCACTCTGTCTGACTTTTTGGGTTATCCTAGGTTTTCTGCACATATGCTGCTATGTATGTAATCTATGTATAACGGGTTTGTGTATCCTGAATAAATTTACTTACTTAAGCAAGTTGCGTTCGAAGAAAATGATGACACAAAAAATTTAAATTCTTGTTCGAGGATTATAGGGACACTGACAAAGCGCTGCCCCGCCATCATCTCCCCCAAGGTAAAAGTAAATATTTCTTTTTATATAAGTGTGAATATTTTTATTAATAAATTAAAGGGAAAAAATTTTTTTTTATAAATTAAAGTGTAAATATTTTTATTTTTAAATTAAAGTGTAAATATTTTTTTTATAAATTTGCACATTGTTTGTGTGATAGTGGTGATTTTCTGCTGAAACCGACTACCACCACAGCTTATGGTATGGCCCTTCCCAACAACACCAACACACCCACCACCCCTTTGATTCGTAATGACATGTTTTATTCATTCTAGAGTTTATATATGTTTCTATGTTATTAATATTGTTTATTATTATTTAGATGAATTGTGCTAGATAAAAAAGCTGTAGAGTTGATATTATTGTTATATTGAAGGACTATTTTTTCCTGCCTCCAAAAAACTCTCTCAACACCAACAAAGTCTTCAAAAAGTTAAAACTTTTTTAACTTTATTTGTCCATTATAATTTGTGCTTTATATTTATTTCTCATTGTTTTCTGATGTAAAACTATAGTATTTTTTCTTTAAAAAAAAGAATTTTTTTTGAAATTTTTTTGGAAACGGATTAATTGTATTTACATTATTTCTTATGGGAAATATTAGTTCGACTTTCGACCAGTTCGGTTTAGGCCTAGCTCCTGCGGATTGGCCCATCTGGGGGGCCACACCTTTTTTTCCATTTTTAATTTTTATTCCAAAAAAAAAAAGATTTACTTTTTTCACAGACTTCTGCATTATTGTAATAATTGTATAAATAATGTCAGTGCATTCCATGAGTATTAGACTGGCCAACTGGATGCGTATTGGGCACGTGATGTCATTTGTTACTCGGGGAAAACAGTGGGCCCTGGGTTTTTTGCATTCCAAACTCGAACATCTATGTAAGTGTATTTTCGAATGCTGTTGCAAATGTATTTTTGGGGTCTGAAATAGACTAACCTACTGACATTATTTCTTAAAAATAAATTGGGTAATGGCACTTGAGCAGCATTCGGGGAAAAAATTTTCGGCAAAACCCCAGGGGCCACTGTATTGGCAAAAATCGAACATTTCCGGTACTTTGAGCTTAACTTCAAGCTAATTTCAGTCCTAAAACTAATCAAAAACATCTCTATTTTGTAATATTTATTTTTCTATCAAATGGACTAAAAAACCGGGGTACAATCATAAAAACCATACGAAAATACACCACAGTTGCGTTTTTAAAAAAAAAACACAGTCGCAGTTTTTTTCCCTAATGCACTGCTTGCTGCGGTTTTTTATATGGTGCACATTTTGCAGAGATCCATTCTCTTATCTCTAGGCCCAAATTTACTGCCCCCTTATTTGAGTGAGCTGAGCTATAGCGTAGAATTACAGGACTGACCCTGGCTTCAAAGTTGTAGTACAGTAGACCGTCATTTAGCATGAGATTATGTTGCACGTTACGGGTATTGCACAATTGAAGAAATGTGGCACATTATTATCTAACATGACGTAAAATGATATTACATGGTCGCGGGAGGAGAAAAATTTTGAGCGTGTGGTCGCCCGCGGTGGGTTAAACCATTGAGTCAGTGGGGAGTCCTACTGCTATCCCCGCCACCTCACCCACCCATGATCCCTCCCAGCGTTCAGTTTGGTTCATACGTGTGCAGAATGACAATAATTGGGAAGCTCACTGTGTTTATTTACATACATTTTCTCATTTTCATAAATCTACCAAGCAATCATGGCACCCAGTAAGCATACAAGTGTTCCAGCAAGTGACAAGAAAAGGTTTAAGCATTCAAGTCTAGGAATTGCAAAGTTTGAGTGACTGACTGACTGACTGACTTACTTGACTGACTTACTTGACTGACTTACTGAATGACTTGACTGGGTTACTGAATGACTTAAAGTTAGACACTCAGTACAACCATTGACTTCAGTTCCAGAACCTCTACCATCCACCTCAGCCCAGTAGGGCCACAGCATAACTCTCCACTCTCTTCACAATCATCCACAAACACCAGCACCCACAATTTAAGGTAAATACTATTATTTATGTTACATTTGTAGTCTTAAGCAGTAAATACAACATAATACATCACGATAATGAACTACAATTACATATTCACTTTTATTTTTGTAAGATCTGTTGGTCTAAAAAAAACTTGTTTGGCTTTTTTTAGACTCCCAGGAACGTAACCCTATTTTTCCCATAAGTTCTTTTAATTATTTAACACGACGTTTTCAGGAACGTAACTACCGTGCTAAATGACTGTCTACTGTACTACGCCACGGGACTTACCCCAAAAGGGTTAAATATTGAATTTGTTCCCTATAATTTTACCTTTTCTACTAACTAATATAAAATCTAAATGGCAAATTGTTGAAAATAAGAGACTTTCCAAATCTGCATATGTGTACTGTATTGGAATGAATTTTACTCTATTTTGACAATAATAAATTATTTTTCTGAGTTAACAAGTACAATTTCAAATCAGACATTATTCTATTTAGCATATAACACTGAAGTCAACAACTAACCTGCCGTCTTGAATATTTTGATATATCTTCTTGCTGTCTCCAAGAAAGCTTCTTCAACATTTTCACCTCTGAAATATAAATATGATACTGTAATTAGCAAAATATAATGTGAAAATATGGCAAAAGGAGGAAAAATCTAAATGCTTAAATCTTATTTCCTAGAGCTACCCCTTTCTTTAAGGGGGTGATTTCATATACGGTTATGATATTTCAGATGCCTTATGTGAAAAACCTATTTAATTTGACAGAATAACTTTACATTAATGCCATCTGTTGAGACAAAGAACATTATCTATGAAGGCAAAAAGGGAATGTATAAGAGTATAGTGGTACTGACACTCTTATGTGGGTGTAAAGCATGGGTTTTGAATGTTGCAGTGAGGAGACAGCTGGAGGCAGTAGAGATATCATGTTTGGTGTGAATATTATTTAGAGTTTGGAGATTAAGAGGTGTGGAGTTACCAAAGGTATTGTTCACAGGGCTGAAGAGGAGCTGTTATGACAGTTTGGACATTTAGAGATGGAGACAAATATAGACAAGGAGGGCATATTTAATCTGTGGTGAAGGGGTTGGAGGGGGACATCCTAGGAAAGGTTGGATGGAGGGGAGTAAAGGTTTAGAGTGCTAGGGGCTTGGGCATCAAACAGACTTATGTGAGCTTGTTAGACAGAAGTGAACGGAGGCATGTGGTTTTGTTCTGACATGCTGTTGGAGGGTGGGCAAGGTAACGGACTTGAGTTCTGGAGGTATAATAATACAGTGGACCCCAAGTTTTCGTACAGTCTGAATATCGTACAATTAAAATTCAGAACGCTTTTTGGGGCGAAATTTTGGTCCGGATTTCATACCTGCATCCGGAAATTGTACGTATCAGACGCGTCCACCCGCCCCCAGGACGCCGCCACTCTCATGCGTATGTGTCTCAGTCTGGCTCTGTCACTGGTTGAGCGAGCATTCATCCGAAACATTTTGCAATTTTTGTGCTTGTTTATTGATTACGACTGCGAAATAAGCCACCATGGGCCCAAAGAAAGTTCCTAGTGCCATCCCTTTGGTAAAGAAGGTAAGAAACACGATAGAATTCAAGAAAGAAGTTGTAGAGAAATACGAAAGTGGCGTATCTGCAACATGTTCAGTGACAATACCTTGTCCCATTTTAGGCAAATCTTAAAGAGATGCAAGAAACAGAGCTCTCTGCACAGATTTTTATTGCGACAGGGATCCAGTGATAGTAAACGACAAAGAAGGGAATTAAGCCCAGAGAGGGCTTTGAAATCTTTAGTCCTTATGGAGGGGATTCCCCTTCCAAACAATAACTTCAACTCTCTCTCCCCTCCTCACCTTCTTCAATACGCCAACAAGTCTTCACTAAAGGTATGTAATGTTCATTTGTCATTAAAATTAGTGCTTTATATTTATTTCTCATTGTTTTCTGTATGTAAAACTATAGTTATTCTTTAAAAGAATGTATTTTTTTTTAATATTTTTGGGTGTCTGGAAAGGATTGATTGTATTTACATTATTTCTTATGGGAAATATTACTTTGGCTTTCGTACTTTTCGGATTTAGAACGACCTTCTGGAATGGATTAAGTACGAAATTCTGGGGTCCACTGTAGTAATAATAATATCTTTATTTCTACAAGTACATGTACAAGGTATGCAGGCTTAGCTGACATCAATGACATATGTACTAGTACAGTGGACCCCCGAGTTTCGGTCACCTCGGAAATCGAACAATTATGTAAGTTTAATATTGTAAGTGCTTTTGTATGTGTATTTTTGGGGGTCTGAAAGGACTAATCTAATTTACATTTTTCCTTAAGGGAATAAATTCGTTCCCTGGAATGAATTATGACCGAAACTCGGGGGTCAACTGTACATAGAAAGTCGCTTGTTATGCAGAACATTTCGGGCAAATTAAGTCAGTTTTGTCCCAGGATGCGATCTACACCAGTCAACTAACACCCAGGTACCCATTTTATGGCGTAAAGAAACATCCCCAATGTTTCTACCCTCACCAGGAATCAAACCCAGACCCTCACCGTGTGAAGCGAGAGCTTTAGCCATCAGGCCACGGGGCACCAAGGAGATAGGAGGTAGACTGCCTGCAGTCTCAAGCAAGGGTAGGGGTAGGGATGTTGCAGTCTGAAGGGTCATCTAAATTGTAATGATAGTGCACTTCTGGCAAGACAGTGATTGAATGAGTGAAAGCATTTTCTTCTTTGTCGAGTTACCCTACCTAGGTGGGAGATGACTGGAGTGTAAAAACAAAATAATTATAAATAATTTCTCTCCATGGGGAAGTGGAACAGAAATCTTCCTCCATAAGCCATGTGTGTTGTAAGAGGTGATTAAAATGCTGGGAGCAAGGGGCTAGTAACCCCTTCTGTATACAGTAGACCCCCGGTTTTCGTCCTTAACCCTTAAACTGTCCACACGTAGATATACGTTCACTCGCGAAAGTGACCGAACGTATATCTACGTTTTATTTTACATTCGTTCAAATTTAGTGCAATAGGCCTGAGTCGCCTAGACATGAGAGAATGGGTCTGCGCCTCAGTGTGCGCAGTATGAAAAAATCGGGGACATTAGGGTACCGCATGGTAGCCCCAGTTAGTTTCAGCTCCATCTTGGGTCAACATCATGGCACACCCCCGTGATTCACTCACGCCTCGTCGTATTAACACTCTACTATTCTCGGAAAGTGATAGAGAACGCGAGCTTAGTGGATTTGACAGTGATATAGCCACTAATAATCAAGGAATTAGTGAAACTATTGATGACAACCCAGATGACCCTCAGCCCATCACCTCTGGGTTGGCCAGTGTGGCCAGTGTGGACAGTGTGGCCATACCAGACCCTCAGCCCAGCAATCTGGTGTGGCCAGTGTGGCCACAGACCCTCAGCCCAGCACCTTTGGGGTTTCTAGTGTTACTACCCAAAGGCAGCTCGCAAGAGGAAATTAGCATTTTCCATGTGTTATGATAGTAACGATAGTGAAGGTGATATAAGTGACGATGATGAAATCGATTTTATGCCCATAGACGATTCGTCGAGTGACAGTGATTATCATTATTCCCCAGTGAAACGTACTTATGGGCGTCATTACCTATGTTCAGGCAGTGTGCCATATGCAGTCAGAGGCAAGGGTCGTGGCAGTTCACGATCCAAACCCCAGCCACTGATAGTGAAAGTGATAATGAAGGAGAGTATGCTGGGATGGAGGAAGAGGTGGTGGGTGGCATGGTGCCTGGACCTCGTGGCGCGATGTGTGGACAGACAAAGGACCACGAGGCACCCTCTCAATCATGTGCTGGCCCCACTCCCGTCCCTCCTGCTCCCCACGTCCCATGCCACAGGTCCACCCTGCACCATCTGATCGTGAATGGAAGTGGACTGAACATACACCATTCGTGCCACATCCTTTCAATTTTGATGGCAGTGGAAGTGGCATCATGCCACACTGTCCCATCACAAATGAGTCTACAGAGTTAGACTATTTTCAACTATACTTTGCCAAAGTTCACTGGAGGAAGTGTAGTGCAGGCGTTTCATGCCAATGACATCATGGCACTGTCATGGCATGACAAAAGGGACGTGACATTGCTGTCAACCATCCACAGAAACGAGATGGTACAAACAGACAGAATGAGCACGCTCAACAATCAACCTATTGAAAAGCCAGCTGTTGTCATCGACTATACAAACAATATGCGACTAGTCGACAAGTGTGACATGATGATAGGCTTTGTTGACTGTGTGCGTAGGAGTCAAGTGGTATATAAAAGTGTTTTTCCACCTTGTGGACATTGCAATGCTCGATGCCTTCAACATGTATGAAATAAAGACTGGGAAGCGACAATGATATGCAGAATTCACCCTAAATGTCATCAAGCAGATAGGGAGAAAGTATGGTACCACACCTATACCTGCCACTCCACAGCGACCTGTCACCCCACAACAGCGACCTGTCACTCCACAACCAGAGGGGGAAGTGCCCAACCGAATTATCCCTAACTGTCACTGCCTGATACCATTACCATCTACTCCAAAGAAGAAGTACTCTCAGAAAAAGTGTGTTGTGTGTGCTTACAGTACACAGCGACCCCAAGTGCGAAAAGACACACGATTCATGTGTCAGCAATGTGGAGTGGCACTCTGTATGAATCCATGCTTCTTCGAGTATCATACAGTGGTGGACTTCTAGAAACATAAATAGGACCTGTAAATACCTTGTATATATATGTAAACAATAGTAAGTGATTGAACCAGGTGTACAAATTTATTTATCAGTGTGAACATGTGTGTTTGTGACAGTATGATTACTAATTCAGTAACAAATATTTGTGTCTAAACAAGAATTGGCAATGAAATGAATAGATCTGCATCAAAACATTATTATCATAGGATGAAAACAACAGAAAATGGAAAAAATGGAAAAAACGATAAATGTTTCTTGTTTCTGCAAGCGGCAGTGCTCCATTTTGCCGACACCACATCATTTAGCACCAACTTCACGGGCTTATATCTCGGTAAGTACTGGCCCTAAAATGTTTTTTTAGCCTATCCTATTTATAAAAATGTGCTCTTCATTTTTAGAAAAAAAAAAACGATTTTTTTATTTTTCAAAAAATTCGGTCACTTTCGCGAGTGAACGTATATCTACGTGTGGACAGTTTAAGGGTTAATCCATTCCAGAAGGTCGGCGAAATCCGAAATGGACGAAAACCGAAGTAATATTTCCCATAAGAAATAATGTAAATCCAATTAATCCGTTTCAGACACCCAAAAATATTAACAAAAAATAAATTTGATAAAGAATAACTATAGTGTTGCAGTTCTTCAGTGGTTAGCTCTTCCCTGTGGTTGTCCACCAACTCTTCCACATCCTGGCCACACACATCCAACCTCATGGACTTCACCAAAGCCACAATAGATTCCACAACAGGCGTAGTGTTGTCAAGTTTACACTAACTTATATAAAGTTAGTAATAGAACTAGGCATTAAAAAACACAATAAAAAGTAAAAAACATACACAGTACATTCATTACTTACATTAAAATATTTGTAATCTTAATGTAGGCCGAGAGGTGAGTAGTAAACATATTTATTTGTAATCCCAGGCGGATGTAGTCCACCTGGGCTATACCTACCGGCTACATACACTGCGGCCCATAGCCACATATTACCATCGACATACCATGTTTACAGAGTTTAATAATTTCTAACAACTACCTTTAGATGCCATCATAAACAAAGGGAGAAGTAATGAATAATTCATGCCGAGAATTGTAAACAAAAGCGTTATGTATTAAGGGCGGTGACTGGCCAGACGCAGATTCATACAATTTTCTCTAATACTGGACCAGAGAAAACGTAATGTTTTCCCTCCACCGACTCGCCCCTCGATAGCATATAAACACTGCATATTTATATGCTATGTAACATGTTTTTTTATATAATTTTGAAGAAAATATCATAGATGGATTAATGAAAATGTCTATAGTATTAACCTAAAATAAGACATTTAATGTGCCTAAGAGAGTCATGAACGTATGGGCCTGCTACATACACTGCGGCCCATAGCCACATATTATTACCATCGACATACCATGTTTACTGAGTTTAATCATTTCTAACAACTACCTTTAGATGCCATCATAAACAAAGGGAGCAGTAATGAATAATTCATGCCGAGAATTGTAAACAAGGGCGGTGACTGGGCCAGATGCAGATTCATTCAATTTTCTCTAATACTGGACCAGAGAAACGTAATGTTTCCCTCCACCGACTCACCCTCGATAGCATATAAACACTGCATATTTATATGCTATGTAACGTGTTTTTATATAATTTTGAAGAAAATATCATAGATGGATTAATGAAAATGTCTATAGTATTAACCTAAAATAAGACATTTAATGTGCCTAAGAGAGTCATGAACGTATGGGCCTGCCCAGGCGCACGCGTCTGGTACCAACGATTTCCAAGCGGATGTACGAAACCCGGGGAAAATTTAGCCGAAAAAGTGCTCGAAATCCGAATTGTACAATTTCCACACCAGACGAAAACTGAGGTCCACTATATGTTACTAAATTTAAAAGGAGAAAATTTAGTTTTTCTTCTGGGCCACCCTGCCTCAGTGGGATACGGCATGTTTTTAAAAAAAAAAAAATATGTGAAACAAGGAGAAAATTATCTTGAACCTCCTATGAAGTTCAAACAAATGTATAAATTTGTTTGTTTTTGGGAATACTGGGTTAATAGTGTGTTTCAGTTCAGTATATTTAGAAGAGCCCTTAATTATATACAGAATATCTAGCAGAATTAAGCAATCTAAATCACAGTAATAGTAAAGGATTTACAAAGATGGAGGTCAAGAGAAGCTCTTGTCAGTACAATAGAGGCATCTAAAAATTAACTACAATTAGCAAAACAAAACTAAAGGAAAGTATTACCTTGATAATAATGTCAGAATTTTGATGAGGTATATTTGTACAATTTAGTATAGAAATAGAAATGCCATTTATATATCAATTAAATCACATTCATGTGTGTCACATCCCAGGTATATTATAATTAGAAGTTTATAAAATAGTGAGAAGATCAGAATATAAAAAATAGAATAATGTAGAGATGATAATACCGAGTACAATAATGACACCGACTTTTTAACTGTGGCGACTTCCGAAAATATGTGCTGACACAGTGGTTAATTGCTAAAGAAAGTAAAATTCTTTGAAATGGTCAAAAACCTTTTCTGAAGGTAATGACAGTAAAAATGTGAAATTTGATGGAAAACTTATAGAACTATGCATGTGCAAAGCTAGCAATCACAATTTGCATACTGACAATTTTGGTCACTTTGAGTCCCATTTAAACCAATTCCTTGCTATTTTACTAATATGTCTTCCATTCTGTCTATTGAGTGCAAGAAACTTCTCATTCAACTATCAGAATTCCCTATATATTGCACAGAAGTCAGTAATTCAGCCAAATTTACACAAAATTAAACAAGTTTCAATTTAAAAACAGTCCAAAATAATCACTGTAGGCATTCCAGCCACTAAAGCAACCTATTCTCTTTTCATTAAACATATTCCTAGGTCTCTCCTATATAACACTTGCCTTCATTTTCAATCCATAAAAAAAATCCTAAATAGAGTACAGTAGAACCTCCCCGTATCTGCGGACTTGGTTTCCACTATTTCAGTTATCCACAGTTTACTGTGGCCTGAAAATAACCCATACGTTTGCTTAATAATGGCCACAAAGCACAAAAGTAGTGATGGTGGCAGTTCTTCAAAGCCTAAAAGAAGCCGTGAAATGCTTCCCATCAGTGATAATTCTTAACTTATTGTGCTTAATTTATCAATTAAATTTTATCATAGGTCTGTATGTAAAAAAAATGATTTGTATATAGGGTTCACTACTATCTGCGGTTTTGGGTATCCGTGGTAGGTATTGGAACATATCCCCAGCAGATACGGGGGAACTACTGTATTACCCTATTTCTCAAATAACAAAAATTTAACAAGAATTATTGGTCATGGTTCAGACTGTCCTAATAACTGAAGCAGACCTATTAAAACCCATAAATTGAACAAAGGAAAACTGCCACTTTGAAGCCTATTATCAGGTTACTGAAACCAAACAAAATTGTGTCTATTTCACCAAGAAACAGCCAATAGAACTATAAAAACTACCTAGAAAACACTTCAAAATTTCCATTTAAACCAATCACAAGGTTTGGGTCTCTTTTATAATGTGCACACCCACACTATTAATCCATTCTCTCATGTCTAGGCCAAAATTAACCGCTCACAGCACATTTGAGGGTGCTGTGCTTAAAACGTAGATCTACTTGAGTGACACTGGTGTCAATAACAGAGATATATAGGAGGCAGTGTAAGGGTTTATTACTAGTTTAAAAAAAAAAAAAACTAGAACTGAGTTTATATATGCTTTGAGATTATAACATGGAGTGCAACAGAACTTGAAATTATGACACTCATTACGAATGACAAACTCCTCTAGGGAGGGGCCTTGATACCAATGAGGGGCCCTTTGACTCGAGGAATTGGACCTGTCCTTCCCTTCCTTGGACTGAACTTAAATGCCTCCCATTCATCCAGACCCTGTACGATCTCAATGGGTTTGGTGCTATCCCCATGAATGTAAAAATATAATATGACTGAAGAAACATGTAGAGAGGGTGTGGTAGGTAAGTTTGGGGTGCCAGGTGTAAATGAAAATGGGAACCCTTTGATTGAACTTTGTATAGAAAGGGGTTTAGTTATAGGTAATACATATTTTAAGAAAAAGAGGATAAATAAGTATACAAGATATGATGTAGGGCGTAATGACAGTAGTTTGTTGGACTATGTCTTGGTAGATAAAAGACTGTTGGTAGACTTAAGGATGTACATGTTTATAGAGGGGCCACAGATATATCAGATCACTTTTTAGTTGTAGCTAAAGGGGGAGTAAAAGGTAGATGGGATACAAGGAAAATAGAAGCATAAGTAAGAAAAGGTGAAGGTTTATAAACTAAAAAAGGAGGCAGTTAGGGTAAGATATAAACAACTATTGGAGGATAGATGGGCTAGTGAGAGTGTAGGCAATGGGGTCGAAGATGTATGGAGTAGGTTAAAGAATGTAGTGTTAGAGTGTTCAGCAGAAGTTTGTGGTTACAAGAAAGTGGGTGCGGGAGGGAAGAAGAGCGATTGGTGGAATGATGATGTAAAGAGAGTAGTAAGGGAGAAAAGTTAGCATATGAGAGGTTTTACAAAGTAGAAGTGATGCAAGGAGGGAAGAGTATATGAAGAAAAAAGAGAGGTTAAGAGAGTGATCAAGCAATGTAAAAGAGAGCAAACGAGAGAGTGGGTGAGATGTTATCAACAAATTTTGTTGAAAATAAGAAAAGTTTTGGAGTGAGATTAATAAGTTGAGGAAGCCTAGGGAACAAATGGATTTGACAGTTAAAAATAGGAGAGGAGAGTTATTAAATGGAGAGTTAGAGGTATCGGGAAGATGGAGGGAATATTTTGAGGAGTTGTTAAATGTTGATGAAGACAGGGAAGCTGTGATTTCATGTATAGGGCAAGGAGGAATAAATTCTTGTAGGAGTGTGGAAGAGCCAGTTGTGAGTGTGGGGGAAGTTCGTGAGGCAATGGGTAGAATGAAAGGGGGTAAGGCAGCCGAGATTGATGGGATAAAAGTAGAAATGTTAAAAGCAGGCGGAGATATAGTTTTGGAGTGGTTGGTGCTATTATTTAATACATGTATGGAAGAGGGTAAGGTACCTAGGGACTGGCAGAGAGCGTGTATTGTTCCTTTGTATAAAGGCAAAGGGGACAAAAGAGAGTGCAAAAAATTATAGGGGAATAAATCTGTTGAGTATACCTGGTAAAGTGTATGGTAGAGTTATTATTGAAAGAATTAAGAGTAAGACGGAGAGCAGAATAGCAGATGAACAAGGTGGCTCTAGGAAAGGTAGGGGGTGTGTAGACCAAGTGTTTGCAGTAAAACATATAGGTGAACAGTATTTGGATAAGGGTAAAGAGGTTTTTTGTGGCATTTACGGATCTGGAAAAGGCGTATGATAGGGTGGATAGGGGGGGCAATGTGGCAGATGTTGCAGGTGTATGGAATAGGAGGTAGGTTACTGAAAGCAGTGAAGAGCTTTTATGAGGATAGTGAGGCTCAAGTTAGAGTGTGTAGGAGAGAGGGAGATTATTTCTCGGTAAAAGTAGGCCTTAGACAAGGATGTGTGATGTCACCGTGGTTGTTCAATATATTTATAGATGGGGTTGTAAGAGAAGTGAATGAGAGGGTCTTGGCAAGAGGTGTGGGGTTAAAAGACAAAGAATCAAATACAAAGTGGGAGTTGTCACAGTTGCTTTTTGCTGATGACACTGTGCTTTTGGGAGATTCTGAAGAGAAGTTGCAGAGGTTGGTGGATGAATTTGGTAAGGTATGTAAAAGAAGAAAATTGAAAGTGAATATAGGAAAGAGTAAGGTGATGAGGATAACAAAAAGATTAGGTGACGAAAGATTGGATATCAGATTGGAGGGAGAAAGTATGGAGGAGGTGAATGTATTCAGATATTTGGGATGGACATGTCAGCAGATGGGTCTATGAAGGATGAGGTGAACCATAGAATTGATGAGGGAAAAGGGTGAGTGGTGCACTTGGAGTCTGTAGAGACAAAGAACTTTGTCCATGGAAGTAAAGGGAATGTATGAGAGTATAGTTATACCAACACTCTTATATGGGTGTGAAGCATGGGTGATGAATGTCGCAACGAGGAGAAGGCTGGAGGCAGTGGAGATGTCATGTCTGAGGTCAATGTGTGGTGTGAATATAATGCAGAGAATTCGGAGTTTGGAAATTAGGAGGAGGTGCGGGATTACCAAAACTATTATCCAGAAGGCTGAGGAGGGGTTGTTGAGGTGGTTCGGACATGTAGAGAATGGAACGAAATAGAATGACCTTGAGAGTGTATAAATCTGTAGTGGAGGGAAGCGGGGTAGGGGTTTTGGGTGCGAGGGGCTTGGATTTCCAGCAAGCATGTGTGTGCGTTTAGGAGTGAAGAAGGCAGGATGTGAGTGTGGGGGGGTGCGTGAGGCATTACGTAGAATGAAAGGGGTAAAGCAGCTGGAATTGACGGAATCATGCAGAAATGTTAAAAGCAGGGGGATATAGTGCTGGAGTGGTTGGTATTTTTGTTTAATAAATGTATGAAAGAGGGGAAGGTACCTAGGGATTGGCAGCGAGCATGTATAGTTCCTTTATATAAAGGGAAGGGGATAAAAGAGAGTGTAAAAATTATGGGGGGAATAAGGGGTATGGCAGGGTTATTATTGAAAGAATTAGAGGTAAGACAGAGAGTAGGATTGCAGATGAGCAAGGAGGCTTTAGAGTGGGTAGGGGATTTTAGATCAAGTGTTTACAGTAACATATATGTGAACAGTATTTAGATAAAGGTAGAGAAGTTTTATTGATTTATGGATTTAGAAAAGGCATATGATAAGTGGATGGGGGAGCAATGTGGAAAATGTTGCAAGTGTATGGAATAGGTAGTAAGTTATGAAGGCTGTAAATTTTTTAGAGGATAGTGGGGCTCAGGTTAGGGTGTGTAGGAGGGGGGAGATTACTTCCCGGTAAAAGTAGGTCTTAGACAGGGTTTTTAATGTACCATGGTTGTTTAATATATTTATAGAGGGGGTTGTAAAAAAGTAAATGCTAGGGTGTTGGGGAGAGGTGGGATTAAATTATGGAGAATTAAATGCAAAATGGGAGTTGACACAGTTACTTTTTGCTGATGATACTGTGCTTATGGGAGATTCTAAAGAAAAGTTGCAAGGTTAGTGGACGAGTTTGGGAGAGTGTGTAAGGTAGAAAGTTAAAAGTGAACATAGATAAGGTAAGGTGATGAGGGTATAAAACGATTTAAATAAAAAAAAATTGGGATATCACATTGGAGAGGGGTTATGGAAGAAGTAAATGTTTTCAGATATTTGGGAGTTGATGTGTCAGCAGATGGGTTTATGAAGGATGAGGTTAACCATAGAATTGATAAAGGGAAAAAAAAGGTGAGTGGTGCATTGAGGTATCTGTGGAGAAAAAAAAACGTTATCCATGGAGGCAAAAAGGGGGATGTCGAAAGTATAGTGGTACCAACACTTTATATGGGTGTGAAGCATGGGTTGCAAATGCTGCAGCGAGGAGGAGGCGGGAGGCAGTGGAGATGTCCTGTCAAAGGGGCAATGTGGTTAAATATTATGCAGAAAATTGGAATGTGGAAATTAGGAGAAGGTGTGGATTTAAATAAAAGTATTTGTCAGAGGGCTGAAGGGGGGTTGTTGAGGTGGTTTGGCTTTAGAGAAATGGATAAAGTAGAATGACTTGGAATAAAAATCTGTGGGGGGAAGGGAAAAGGGGGGTAGGGGTCCTAGAAAAGGTTGGGGGAAAGGGGGAAAGGAGGTTTTGTGGGCGAGGGCTTGGATTTCCAGCAAGCATTTTGAGCGTGTTAGATGGGAGTGAATGGAGACGAATGGTTTTGGGACATGACGATCTGTTGGAGTGTGAGCAGGGTAACATTGGGGAAAGGGGATTCGGGAAACCAGTTAATTGATTTAGTTGGACTTGAGCCCGGGAAATGGGAAGACAATGCCTGCACTTTAAAGGAGGGCTGAGATAGTGACAGCTGGGAGGGACTTTTCTCACTGTAGTATCTGAGCCCTCTGCAAAGACAGTGATTATGTATGAGTGTGGTGAAAGTGTTGAATGATGATGAAAGTTTTTCTTTTGGGGGTTTTCTTTCTTTTTGGTCACCCTGCCCCGGTGGGAGACGGCCGACTTGTTGAAAAAAAAAAATCCAAATGGTCTGATTATATTTATAATAATAATAATAAAAATTTAAAAATTTTTTTTTTCATGTTACAAGTGTACAATGTTATTGGTAGTTACAATTAAAAACCAAGAAAGGGGAGAGCCACTGGCATCCCATGGCATTGGGGGCAGTTTATTCTAGAGACTTATTCACAAGTACTTAATGCTAAAGAAATTGATTGAGTTTATTCTAGTTCTTATTTTTTAAAATTATAATATGGTTATACTACTATTAAAAGACAATACAAGAAAATTGGTTGAGTTTAATCTAGTGGTATAATTTAATTCAAGTTACAGTATGTTGATGCTATACTAGTATAATAACAAAAAATTTTTGATTTTCCCTTCAGATATATTTTTTTTTTCCCAAATTAAGAAAATGATGTTTCCGGGTTTTAAATGACAATATGATGATATAAAATTTGGGAAACAAGTTTTAAAGGGAGGATGAACATTACAAAAAAAAATGTGAAAACCCCCACTGAGTCATACTGTGGTATGTTGATATCAGCAAGTAGAATTGGGGGTTTTAAAATTAATGTCAAAGTTTGTGTTGTAGGTTATGTTCTTTTTAAAAGTCAGAGTGAGTGTGAGGAAGGTGGGACTTTTGACTGGGGTTACTTGCGAGTGTGTGTGGGGTGTTCAAAATGTTAAAAGTGAATTCAGGGGTTTTAAGACAGAACATTCCATTAAGATAGGGAAATCGATGGATCAGCAAGGTGCCAGGCATCTTCCCATATGGCATCAGTACAAATCATGTGTGGTCAATTTCTGGTTAAATGATCAAAATTTTTCCCCCAAAACCCAAAAAGCAACTGAAAGATGGCCGGGGAACCCAATTGTGGTTTAGTTGAAAACAATTTAATGGTTTCTAATCTGGGCTAATAAAATGCCAGTAAACAAGTTGTTCAGAGAAAAAAAGGGAAATAATAAAAGAAGCCCCCCTCTCCCCTGGAAAAATTTAAAAAGGTCGTGAATAGCAGATCGAGCAGCTGACAGGTATTCATTGCATGCCCCAAAAAAAAAAAAAAAAAAAAAAAAAAACTGCATGGTTGATAGAATAACCAATTATTGATATACAGTAAACCTTGATACAGCAGACTTACGGGGGGGTTGCTGGAGTGCCCATTAAATCAGAATAAAGTTTAAAAAAGTGGGAAAAAAAGCTTTTAGGTATTTTACTTTTACCTAAAATATTGTTGTACACACAATTTACAATTATAGCTCAATAAACACTGAAGTTCAAGGATTTTAAAATAATTTAGGGCCCAATTTTGCCCAGCATATGAGTTCATTATTTGGGGGGTTTCATGCATATGAAGTACAATGAGATAGGGAGCCCTTTTCTGGATATAATTGTAATAATAATAATAAATAATAATAATAATAATAATAATAATAATAATAATAATAAGGTAAGTAGGTTGGTAGACAAACCAAAGGGGGGTTCCTTGCCAGGTGACTGTGAAACAGAAACCTGAAACTGTTTTCCATGATGGTGGATTGCTGGTGTCTTTTTTCTGTCTCATAAACATGCAAGATTTCAGGTACGTCTGTCGTGTCATTTCATATATACTTTTTGTTTAGTGTATCTTTAAAAAAGGCCCCTTTGCGTGTGACGCCACGGTCCCCGCGGGCGCCAGAGGCTCAGCGATGTGCAAAATATCATGGGCAGCGCCTCACTACGTTAGACCTACAGGCGGAAAAGAAGGTGTGCTGGACTCTCCTCTAATTACGGGAACTCCCGAAACCATCCAACGGGGGTATTTTTGACCTCCTATTTTCTCTCCCAAGCCCCACACGACAAGTCTTGCTACTTCTACTTACACTTGGGCCCCCGCAAACTTTAAAACGTTTTTGAAAACACTCATCTGAGTTTTCTTTGTTTTTATTTTTAATAATTTTTTGTTCTTATAATTTTTTTTCCTTTCATATCCATGGGGAAGTGGAATAAGAATCTTTTCCCCCGTAAGCCATGCGTGTTGTAAAAGTCAACTAAAATGCCAGGAACAATTAATAACCCCTTTTTCCGTATAACACTAAAAAAAAAAAGAAAACCGTCAAAGTGGGATGTTTAATTGGGGTTTGGGTGTTGTCAATAAAAGAGATGATTTTTAGATGTTATGAATGAAAAAAAAAAGCTGGATGTCCTGGCTTTTGGAGACAAAGCTGAAGGGGTTTTGGAGAGTTTTGGGAGAAATAAATGGGGGTTGGGGCAGGGGTTTCAAATAGGTTAGAGCTAAAAGGGGGGAATGGCAATAATGTTGAATAATCTGTTATTAATAAAAAAGGAATATAAATGTATAAATTCAAGGATTATGTGGAGTAAAATAAAAGGGTTTGGGTGTGAAAAGTGGGTTTATAAGTGTTTTTCACCTGGGAAAAGAAGTGTAGAGGAGAGAGGTTTTGGGAAAAGTTGAGTGAGGGGGGGGATTTTTAACCAAGTGAGAGAGAATTTGTGGTTTGGGTTCTTAATGGGTTTTAAAATGGGAAAAATGTTTGGGGGGAGTAGTAGGTAAATTTGGGGTGCCAGGGGTAAATGTAAATGGGGAACCATTAATTGAGCTATGTGTAGAAAAAAGGGTTTGGAAAAGTAATACATATTTTTAAAGAAAAAGAGGATAAATAAAATTTAAAGGGATGAAAAGCAGTAGGGAAAGTAGTTTGTTAGATTATGTATTGGTGGATAAAAGGTTGATGGGTAGGTTTTGGGGTGTACATGTTTATAGAGGGGGAACAGATATATCAGATCATTATTTGGTTGTAGCTACAGTTAGAGTAAAAAGGGAGATGGGACAAAAAAAAAAATGGCAACAGCAAGTAAAAAGAGAAGGGAAAAGGGATAAAAATAAGGGAGGAGGGTTAGGGTGAGATATAACCAACTATTCAGAAAAGGGGGTAGTGCAAGTATGAGTAAGGGGGGGGAAATTTAAAAAACTAGGGAAAGTGGGGGGTTTTTTGGCTATAGGGGGGGGTGTGGGGGGGGAAAAAAGGGCGGGGTGGTGGAATGAAAAGTAAAGGGGGTGATAAAAAAAAGAAAAAGGTAGTTTTTGAGAGGTTTTTACAAAAAAAAAAGTGTTAATAAAGAGCAGAGTTTTGGAAGTAAAAGAAGGTGAAAAAGAATTTGGGGAAAAGGGGGTGCAAAAAAAGAGGGGTGAAAGAATGGGAGAGGGTTTTAAAAATTTTCTGAAAACAAAAAGATGGCGGGAATATTTTGGGAAATTTTAAATGTCGATGAAAAAAGGGGGGCGGTAATTTCAGTACTGGAAGGGAGGGACAACAGTTTAGTAGTGAAGAAAAAGCAGGGTGTGGTGTGGGGGGGGTGCGGAGGCATTAAAGTAGAATGAAAGGGGGAAAGCAGCTGGAACTGACGGGGGTCAAGGGCAGAAATGTTAAAAGCAGGGGGGATATAGGGTGGAGTGGTTGGTATTTTTTTTTAATAAAATATGGGAAAAAGGGGAAAGGGACCCAGGGTTTGGGAGAGAGCATTTTAGTTTTCCCTTTTTAAAAAGGGGATAAAAAAAGGTAAAATTTTAGGGAAAAAAAGTTTACTGAGTATACCAGGTAAAAGGTATGGAGGGTTTTTTTGAACAATTAGAGGTAAGACAGAGAGTAGGGTTGCAGATGACAAAGGGGGCTTTTTGAGTGGGTAAGGGGGTGTGTAAAATCAAGTGTTTACAGGGAAACAATATGTGAACAGTATTTAGATAAAGGAAGGTTTTTTTTGCATTTATGGATTTAGAAAAAGGGAAAATGATAGGGGGGGGCAAATGTTGCAAGTGTATTGGGAAAAGGTAGTAAGTTACTGGGAAAGGGTGTAAAAGTTTTTATGAGGATAGTGAGGGTCAGGTTAGGGTGTGTGGGGAGGGGAGGGTTTCTTTCCCCCTAAAAATAGGTCTTAGACAGGGGTGTGTAATTCCCCCGGTTGTTTAATATATTTATAGATGGGGTTGTAAAAAGAAATGCTGGGGGGTTGGGGGGGGGGGTTGGGGTTAAATTATGGGGGAATTTGCAAAATGGGGGTTTACACAGTTTTTTGCTGATGATACTTGGGAAATTCTAAAGAAAAAATTTTAAAAGGGTTTGTGGGGGGGGAGAGGTTAAAAGGGAGAAAGTTAAAAGTGAACATAGATAAGAGTAAGGTGATGAGGGTATCAAACGATTTAAATAAAGAAAAAATGGGTATCACATTGGGGGGGATTATGGAAGAAGTAAATGTTTTCAGATATTTGGGGGTTGATGTGTCAGCGGATGGGTTTATGAAGGGTGAGGTTAACCATAGAATTGATGAAGAAAAGGTGAGTGGTGCATTGAGGTATCTGTGGAGACAAAACGTTATCCAGGGAGAAAAAGAAGGAATGTACGAAAGTATAGTGGTACCAACACTCTTATATGGGTGTAAAAGCAGGGGTTCAAATGCTGCAGGGAGGAGGCTGACAGGGGAGATGTCCTGTCTAAGGGCAATGTGTGGTGTAAAATTATGCAGAAAATTGGGAATGTGGAAATTAGGAGAAGGTGGGAGTTACTAAAAGTATTTGTCAGAGGGCTGAAGAGGTTGTTGAGGTGGTTTTCATTTAGAAGAATGGATCAAAGTAGAATGACTTGGAGAGCGTATAAATCTGTAGGGAAGGAAGGCGGAGTAGGGGTCGTCCTAGAAAAGGTTGGGGAAGGGGAAAAGGAGGTTTGTGGGCGAGGGCTTGGACTTCCAGCAAGCATGTGTGAGCGTGTTAGATAGGAGTGAATGGAGACGAATGGTTTTGGGAATGACGATCTTTTGGGAGTGTAGAGGGTAACATTTTGTGAAGGGATTCGGGGAAACCAGTTAATTGATTTAGTTGGACTTGAGTCCTGGAAAAGACAATCTGCACTTTAGGAGGGTCTGAGATAGTGACAGCTGGGGGGGACTATTCTCGCTGTCGTATCTGAGCTCCTCTGCAAAGACAGTGATTATGTATGAGTGTGGTGAAAGTGTTGAATGATGATGAGTATTTCTTTTTGGGGATTTTCTTTTTTTTGGTCCCCCGCCTTGGTGGGAGACGGCCGACTTGTTGAGAAAAAAAAAAATAATAATAATAATAATAATAATTCTTTCTTCTTTTAACACGTCGGCCGTTTCACCAAACGGCGTGGCCCAAAGGAAAAACAAAAGTTTCTCCCCTTTTCATTTAGTAATGGCTCTATGGGTAAGTTGAACAGAATTCTTCCTCTGTAAGTCATGCGTGTCGTGAGGGGACTAAAATTACGGGGGCAAGGGCTGTAATACTAAATTTAAGAGAAACTTTGGGTTTTTTTTTTTCAGGTCACCCTACCACTGGGGGTGGGGGAAGAGGGTTCTAAGCAGAACAAGTCATCTGTTCACCATTCAGCCAACTACAGTACTTTTTTATAAGCTCTAACATCTAATACAGTACTGTGGTGGAAATTAACAGGGGTTTCTGTTGCTACAAGGGAAAATTTGTCGAAGCCCTTATTTTATTCTGTCAAGATCCCACAACCAATCCTTTGGGGACAATGTTCCTATAAGTATAAGAATACTGGATACAGACTTCCATGCTTAAAGATTACTGTAACTTCAATATTTTTTTTAGGCTCACCTGTGCATCTAAATCAGCCTTGTTTCCAAAAAGGGAAAAAATTACAGTATTAGGATTAGTAAGATTAGTGCATCTGTAAACCAAGAACTAAGATGATTGTAAGTAGATCGCCTAGTGATGTCATACACCATTAACGCTCCTGCAGCACCTCGGTAATATGATCTGAAAATGAAAACATGCAAAATAAAAAAAGGAAAGTGTAATATTTAGAGAGCACTTGGACCTACGAGGTAACTCAGTACTGCTGTTAATAAAACATTATACCTCATACATCAAGACTAACCATCCCTCAAAAATACACAAACACACAAGAAAAATAAATACACTCAAAGTTAAAATAACCTGCATCAATTCAAGAAAAAAATTAACATCAAATGACCATTCTAAAAATTTGCCAAAATACCTACAGGTAATGTGTATACAGTGGTACGCGAGTTTCGTACAGCTCTCAACTCGAGCAATTATGTAAGTTATTATTGTACGTGCTTTTGTAAGTGTATTTTTGGGGGGCTGAAACGGGTTAATCTAATTTACATTATTCCTTTGGGGAACAAAATTTGTTTGGTAACGGCACTCGAAAGCCTTCTGGAACGAATTATGGCAAACCGGGTACCACTGTAGTGAAAAAGAAATATTTAGTTCTGCCAAAATTTAAAGGTCTAGATAATATTCAGAACCTAAATATTTTTGGATTTATTTGTCATTCATCTGCTTCCATTCTTTCATACAGTGGACCGACTAACGAAAGGCCCATATAAAAATCGTGTAACGTAAGCTTTTCGTTTTCGTGTAGCGAAAATTAACTCGTGTAGCGAACGTATCAGACCTGTCGGCCTGCCCTGCACCTGCGCAGGATGCCAGTAAAAGCGTTGTTTCCATTGAGAAAACATTACCCAGCGTGCTCTTTCAAACATTCACAATAAATTTGTTGTGTTTATTGGTGGTTTAGTGATTGTCACTGAAATAAGTCACCATGGGTCCAAAGAAGTTTCACAAGTCGATGAAGGCTATAGCACCAGCCAGTGATAAAGTGTAGCAATGGAAATAAGTCACTCTGTCTTGATTTTTTGGGTTATCCTAGTATTCCACATATGCTGCTATGTATGATAATGTATGTATAGCTGGATTTGTGTATACAGTGGACCCCAAGTTTCGTAAAACTTCACTCCTGAAGTCTGCTCAAGTGCCATTACCAAGAATTTACCCCTTAAGGAAAAATGTCCGAGGTTAGTCTATTTCAGACCCTCAAAAATACTTTCCACAAGCACTTACAATATTATACTTACATAAATGTACGATTTTGGGGTTTCGAAACCGGGGGTCCACTGTACCTGAATAAACTTACTTACTTAAGTAGTTAGCGATTAATCGATAGAAAATGATGACACAAAAATTAACTTCTACAATGTTTGAGATTATATGGACACTTACAAGAACGCAGTACTGTGCCAAGTGTAAGTAGTTCTTTTTTATATAAGTGTGAATATTTCTTATTTATAAATTAAAGTGTAAATGTTTCTTAGTTATAAATTATGCACATTGTTTGTGTGATAGTGGTGGTGGCTTTCTGCTGAAACCGACTACCACCACGGCTTATGGTCAGTGGCCCTATAACCAACAACAACAAAGACACCACCAGTTCTTGGGATTCGTACTGACATGTTTTATTCATTCTAGACTTTATATCATGTTTCTATGTTATTAATATTGTTTATTATGTCATATTAGATGAATTGTGCTAGATAAATAAGCTGTAAAGTTGATATTATTGTCATATTAAAAGACTATTTTGTCCTGCCTCCAAAAAAAACCCCAATACACCAACAAAAGTCTTCAATAAAGGTAAAACTTGTTTAACTGTTCATTTGTCCATTATAATTAGTGCTTTATATTTATTTCTCATTGTTTTCATGTAAACTATAGTATTTAGTCTTTAAAAAATGAATTTTGGTGATTTTTTTGGGTGGAAACG
Organism: Cherax destructor; assembly: GCA_009830355.1. Lineage (NCBI taxonomy): Eukaryota > Metazoa > Arthropoda > Malacostraca > Decapoda > Parastacidae > Cherax > Cherax destructor. The sequence continues at coordinate 25,066 of WNWK01024612.1, forward strand.
GATTAATTGTATTTACATTATTTCTTATGGGAAATAAGGTTTGAATAGAAGTTTCGTGTTGAGAATAGCTCCTGGAAGGATTAATTTCGTGTTGAGGGACCACTGTATTCAATTTTTTTCCACCATACAAATACAATTGCAAACCTGCACTCAAATGGCATACAATTTTCTACTTGAAACAAGCAAAGCGTGACCAAGTTATTCTTCGTAGCAAAACTATAAACAAAAATATACATATAAATATCACAGATAAAAAAACATAACACCTTGGGAAACCTTAACCCTTTCACTATTCACACTCCAGATCTGAAACTTGTCCACAGTGTCCCCCCCACAAAAGTTATTTTTCTTATGAAATGGTAGACAATCTTTTCCTGAAGGTAATAAAACAAAAAGTATGAAATTTGATTGAAAACTGACAAAATTACGCTTTTGCAAATTTTGCTGTCAGTGATATCTACGCATAGGCCAATACACTGTTCCAGTTGAACAAATTCTTAGCTATTTGCTAGTTTGTCTTCCATTATATCGATTGAGCCAAGAAACGCCCCAAACAACTATTTCAACTACCCAATAAAGTGATCAGAAATCGGTAATTTGGCCTATTCACACAAATTTCAAATTATTCTAATTTCAAAATGGTAGATAAACAATGCAGGCACTCCTGGTACTAAAATAAAATTTTCTCTGTTCATTAGTTATGTTTCAGGCTTTACACATGAATTCCATTTTGATTTTTTATTCACACAAAAATATAAGATTTTCTGTTATGCAATATTGTAATAATTCAATAAATAATATCAGCACATTGTGAATGCATATTAGACCACCAGTTGATGTGTATTGGACATGTGATTTGTCTACCCTTTAACATCGGCAAAAATTGAACATTTCCGTAATTTGAGGGTCAATTTCAAGCTATTTTTATTTCTAAAACTAATCAATATCATCTCTATTTCTGTAATATATCTTCCATTTTATTAGCCGATACCAAGAAATCAAGACTATAACCATAAAAACCATACAAAAATACACCGCAAACTTGCCGTTTTAAACAAAAAAAACAATAGCGGTTTTTTTTCATTAATAATAATAATAATAATAATATTTTTTTTTTGATACATGTTACAAGTGTACATTGTTATTGGTAGTTACAATTATAAAACTGTAATGCAAGGAGGCCACTGGCATGCCATGGCATTAGGGGCAGCTTATTCTAAAGACTTATTCACTAAGTACTTAATGCTAGAGAAATTGATTGAGTTTATTCTAGTTATGTATTTTCAAATTACAATATGATTATACATACTATTAAAAGACAATACTAGAGAAATTGGTTGAGTTTAATCTAGTTGTATATTTTATTTCAAATTAAATATGTTGATGCTATATTTGTATAATAACAATACTAGAAAAATTTATTGAGTTTCTTCTAGTTATATAATTTATCTCAAATTAACAAAATGATGATACTATACTATTTTAAATGACAATATGATGATATGAAATTGCAACAAGTGTTAAGGAGGATGACAATATAAAACTGAGATTATCTTAAGTAAAATAACATTGGGTTTGAAAGTTTGTTACAGTATGAGTATTTAGTATAGGGTGAGTAGGTGATTTTGAGAAGAGTCTTGAATTGATTTTCCGACAAGGTTAACTTAATATTTACTGCTGAAGGATTTCTTTTTTATATAGTGCATACTTACTGCATCAATCCATTCTCTTACATCTAGGTCCACATTTCGCTCACAGTTATCTGAGTGAGCTGAGCTCATCACATAGTACTACAGCACGACCATTGAAAGGGTTAAAAGATACTTTATATATATCTGAAAACAAACAAAACACTAACCTTTAATCCAGCATTATTAACACTAACCTTGTTACTGCTCTGAAGCGTTTTTGTCCTGCTGTGTCCCATATTTGTAACTTAATCTTTTGTCCCGCTACTTCAATGATTGAGTACCAAATTCTACACCAATTGTGTGGGAAAACCTCCATAACTGGGAAAATATGATCATCACATGAGAGCTCTATGAATTACTGAAGCTGCAAAGACTCTTGAACTAAAGTTGGCATTTAAAGTCTTTAAAGTAAGCCACCAAGAAAAATTTAGCAGTTAAATAAAATTAATTTAGACAAGTTGTTAATGTAGCATGTTGAACTTTCAGTTAGAAAATTTGTTAAATATGTAATACTGTGTTTAGTGTTAAATACTGCATAAAAATAAAAATCTATTGTGTGTGTGGGGTTTTGCCAGTTGTAAGGTGAGAATGTTTCAATGTGTTTACAACTGCATACTCATAGACCACATATAAGTTACATAGAGAATAAATTTTAGACCTATGCTTTCATTATTGATGACTGCAAGACATATATGCAGTCACTCATGTTTTTAATATATATATAGTACAAAATTTCCCCTTCTTTCTCAAACCAGTTGTCTAACATTGAGAGTAGAATCAGAAAAATTGTATGTTAAAACACGAAAACTACATTTTCAATAAATTATAAATATTTTTAAAAAATAAAAGTTCCAGCAATAAATGGAAGTCTAAACTCTGCTTGACAGACCTAATATGAACTTTCTGAAAATCAAAGTGCAGGTATTAGGAATTTATGAAGCATTTGCCATAATTCAGTACCTTTTTTTCCTAGTCACCATGCATGAATTAAACTTTTTGGGATTTTTCCCGACTTACAGGTATACATACGTACATTTCTTTTCTGTGAATTGGTGGAGAAGACATGACTTTCCCACACCATGCCCAAATGATGTATTTGAAGATATATGAATAATTGTACGGACCCGCAGACATTGTAACCCTGGAATATGAAAGGTTTCTAAACAGGATGGCAGCTAAACCACACCTCAGTAGTATATTGATAATGCTTAATTAGCTATATTGTACTACACTGTTAATAAATTCTTTGCGAGTCCTAAGTAGATACCTCATAAATTTTCAACCACTTTCCTCATCAAGCAATTAAAAAATTTAATTTTCTTTACTTGTCACTGCAAAACTGGAAAGATACAAGACAGTAACTTAGGTGCATTTTATTATTATGGTATTATTGATTTTGGATAATTTTATTATGAGAACAGATTACATAACTTAAAAAATGATATGAAAAGTCCTGGAAAACCCTATCTGAAATTCTAGGAACTAAAAGATATCCAGAAACAGAACAATCAAACTGACAAAACCAGATGAACCCCTACTCCCACCAACTGAAACAGCAAACACTCAATGTTTTCTTCTCCACCATAGGAAAAAGCTGGCAAGCAAAATCCCAAGTTCAAACACTCCACCTAAGACTACCTCACTGGCACCTACCCGAATACACTATTCTTAGCTCCGACCAACCCAACAGAAGTCTCACTTGTTATCAACACATTAAAAAACAAGGCAGGAGATCTAAATAACACCACCTTTTATATACAAAAAAAGCTCTCAAGTACTATCACCAATTATTGCAACACTAACAAATCCATTGAATCCTCCACCTTCCCATTAATACTCAAAATAGTGAGGGTTACCCCCATACATGGAGATCAAACAGACCTGAATAACTATAGCCAATATCTAACTACCCCCTTTTCTCCAAAATCTTTGAAAAATTAATTCATAGGCAAACTATTCCTACCTCATCTCTACAACATACTCAACCCCTGTCAGTTTGGTTTCAGGCCTAATAAAACACAAAAGATGCTATTATACACATGCTAGAAATAATATACAACGCCTCAAGAAAAAGAAATCCCACTGGGACTTCATTGATTTGGTAAAGCTTGATACAGTTGCCCGATCTGTTACACTTAAAATTATCACACTATGGTATAAAAGGGCACTCCCTCAACTACCTAAAGTCATACCTTAGTGACAGAAGCCAATATGTGTACACAAATGGAGCTAACTCTTCCACACAAACAATTACAGTTGGTGTCCTGCAGGGAAGTGTTTTTGTCCCACTTCTCTTTCTCATTTACATGAACGACCTACCCAATGCATCACAACTACTCAAACCCATATTATTTGCAGATGACACTACATATGTCTTCTCTCACCAAACCCAGTCATACTAGCCACACTGTTAATGCTGAATTACAGAAAATATCTACCCGCATGACGACTAATAGCTTACTCTCAATACTGACAAAAACCCATTTTATTCAGTTTGGAAACAGAGCTACAAATGTTCCATTTAAAATAATGCTCAATGGTTCACCCATCACGAGACTCAGAGGAAAATTCTTAGGAATCCACCTTGACAGTAGCCTCAATTCCAAACACACACACAAAAATTTAAGAAAATCTCAAAGACAGTAGGCATACTATCAAAGATACGCTTTCTATGTGCCTCAATCAGCTCTCCCTTGCACTGTATCATTCACTCATCTACCCTTATCTCACCTATGGAATTTGTTTATGGGG